>PVIR01027173.1:0-23188 GCA_004026965.1 Petromus typicus
TTTTAGGTTTTTTGAGACAGGGTCTCGCTTTGTGGTTCAGGCTGGCCCTGAGCTCAGCCTCAAACTCACATCACAATCCTCCTGCCTCTGCCTCCCGAATGCTGGGATTACAGGCGTGAGCCACCACGCCCGGCACTGTGGTATGTGGTACTGGTTGCTGCTGGGTGTGGGTCTCCACACCCAGTATTGTTATGTGGTTGCCAGGGAATCGAACCCGGGCCCTTGTGTTTGCAAGACAGGCGCTGGAACAACTGAGATAACTCCCTGGCCCCCAAAATGCAACTTTTTGGAGGATATTTGTAAATAAATTTACAGAGAATGTGGCCAGAAATTCGGTCAATATCCCTTCATTATTTTCTGTGTCTAAGTGTTGTGTTTGTGTCAGGAATTGCTATACATTAGTACTTTTCCAAGATGTTATTCTCCAAGTTAATCTCAATTTAATAGGATTAGATGTTATATCCTTAAAATTTCTCCTGTACTTATTATGATAAGTGCAGGAGAAATATTATTATTTTCAGAAACAATGTTTTACTTTATTTGTTATAGTTTTCCACACAAAAAGGATTTGAAGTGTCTGAAAAAAATCATTCTTTCTGCCTGCTGTCTTTACAGGAGAGAAGCAAAATTGCCAGCCAGAACACATTATTGTAAACCTCAGTAATCTGAACATTCCTTTATATGATTTCAGACTAAAACAAGTAACAGAGACTAAATTGTAGATATAACAGTAGATGCTGTAGATGCTTCTTTTTAAAGAATTCAATATTTTATTGTTCTCTGTGCAACCATTTAAATAAATTTCCCAGGTATGAATATGTGAGATGCCTTCCACATATACGGTCATGTAGATATGTGTTTGGATGGGTTGGCCGACTGTATTTTAGTACAAGTACATAGCATCCTGGCAAGTAAGACCAAGCAACCACCTCTGCAAAGAATGTTTTCCTACATTCACTAAAGTGCTAAGGTGTGGTACTAAAGCTCTTCAAAAGCATTTAATTTTTAATTAGTATCTTTATTCAACTGCTATACAATTACTGAAATAAGAGTCTAAAGATGATTGAGGCAGAGAGAGGAATGTTTAATCATTTGTTAGTTAGAAACTTCCAAGTTCTATTTCAGATACCATTGTATGGATGGAAGTGTTTATTAGGAAAGGTCTCAGAGATCTGCTAATTCAGCACCACACATCCTCCAAAACCCTCCACACTTCTGCGTAAGGAGGAGCATGTATGTGAACTGTAGTCAATGCCTTTTCCCACAAAGGTAGGGCCCACAAAGTTACCCTAGCATCCCTTTACAGCTCTGCATACCCATGCTCAGCTTTCTAGTGGTTTCTTGCTTGTGGTCTATATATGCCCTTAGAGGACAGCTGTGGGCCCTTGCTGTACTGGTGCTGGAAGCCCTAGTGTTCTCAGGACATCTCTTGGGCCCTTTAAGCCCTGCACAGCAGATACCAGGGCAGAGGTCTCAATCCCTTCTTCTTGGCCTCCATATAAATGACAGTTTGAGGTACAATCCACCTTCCAGATTTTACTCCTGGTAGCATATAATATTCTTTTCCTAGGATAGCTTTCTTAGGCTAGGCTTCTAGAAAAACAGTAGATACTTAATATTATAAGAGAGTTAAGTGATTAGATTCATTGCTGAAATTTGCAAAAGGAGAGAGAGACAGACAGACAGACAGAGAGACAGAAAAAGAGAGAAGTATTAAATGGCATGAACTCCAACTTTAGGCAAAAATTCATCTTGCTCATGCAGTCAGACTCTCAGGGTTTCTTCTCACATGACAGTCGTAGCTTTAAAGTGTTTCTAGTGTACAGCTAGTGTTGAAAAACTCTACCACGCAGTTTATCACTTGGTAATATTACTAACATACATGATGCAGCAGAAGAAGTGCTGGGTAAGGAATAGTAAAAATATGTACTTTGAATTTGTAAACATCAGTATTTTCTTACTATTTCTTTGTTGGGATAAGAAGGAGTGAATATGTGTTTTTCAGATGGCTGAAGAGGCTAAGTATGAGGGAATAAAACTATTCTCTTGTGAAATCCTCTTTTAGTGTTTGATATTAAGCATATAGAATCAGTCTGTGTCCACCATATCCTCTCCTCTTTGTTCATTCTTCTTTGACTTTGTATAAAATTTCAATCTACCTTTTGGTACTAGTAATATTTTTTTTTACACATAATAACTGTAGTCATCTTGGTGAAGCAGAACATACATACCTTGCATCTTAACCATTTCTTAGTGATCTTTGTTGTTATTTTATTATTTATTTGACCAAATTTGTTCTAAAATTCAATGTCTTCTCTGCTGATATTTCTTTTTCTTATTTTTGAAAGACTGTGGACACCAAGAACATTTCACTTTTTAAGTTTTATCTATGAAAGGCCTTCAGCAATGCTCAGGAATGGCCACTGATGCCAGCGCTCAGTCCAGCTATAGCAATAGGAAGACTGTGGTGTCCTGAAACCAGGAGGGTAAACTGCATCAAAGTTCTCCTTGCCCCATGGGAACTCAGATCCAGGATCACCAAAAATGTTAATATTTCAACAAAGACTGGAGATCTAGATTTTATGAAAATCAAGCATATTTACATGTTAACCATGAAATTTAAAAACTTAAGAAATTATAATGATTAACATGATGAAATAAATTTGTGTAATAAGACTTTCCTGAAGGTCAGCAATTTTTAACTTTCAGTTCATAATATTTCTGGAAACCTATATGTTTTATGAAAAAATACTAATATAATCTAATTTTTCCCATATTGCCTAGTCCCCTAACTTACAGTAATCTATAAACTATGCTATCTTTATATGATACTTTTTGTTCTCTTTACCTTATGTATTTTATTCATATATACTTAAGTAATATTTCATATAATACAATATATAAATGGAAATATGCATAGACATATATTATTCATTAATATAAATTCAAATATTACAATTTAGGCCATAGTCTTCTGGTTAGGAGTGATCTAATATCTCTTAAATAGGTTTTACATAAGAACAAAAAAATTGGGGGTAGGATATTTTTGCCTTACTTCTGATACATTCCTTATGTCCTTTCCCCATATTTCACAAAGCTTTTGCTAATAAGTAGTCTGATCAACTGCTAATATATATTTGCAGAAGTGCTATGCTTTGTGAGTTTAAGGATAAGAATACATCAAGAGGGCAGGGGATTTAGCACAGTGGTTCCAGTGCCTGCCTTGCAAGTGCAAGAGCCTGGGTTCAATCCCTGGTAACTACACACAACAATGCTGGGCACAGTGGCTCACACCTGTAATCCCAGCATTTGGGAGGTGGAGGCAGAAGCAGGAGGGTTGCTGTGAGTTCCAGGCTTAGCTCAGGCTGAAAAATAAAGGTCTAAAAATTAAATATGTGTGCTTCCTATAAATGAAAATGTAAAATAAGATTTCCACTTCTGAAACATCTCACTATGGAAAATTTCATATCCTCAAAGTCAATAAACTATTTAGATTCACTCATGATTAAGATTATGATTGGAGATCTATATTAAATGTGACAAAGTCACTAAAACATGTCTATGTCACTGAAACTTTTAGAGAAGCCTCATAATTTTAAAAAGTCAGATTTTTGGGTAACTGATAGGAAACAATTAAATTAGTTATAGCAAGCAAATTACCTTCAAGATCTTTGTTTCTGGACTTCTCCATTCTGCTTCTTTATATTGCATGTGTCTGCTGAAATACTTTGCCAATGTTACAGTGGTGTTCAGATTTTTAAAGCTTTAGAAAAATTCTTGACATTATTTTTTCTTATGCCCTAAAGAATAATTATCAGCCTCCTTTATTATTGTTCCCTATATAAAATACAATAAAATAAAATAAAGAAAAAATTCTTAGTCTCTTTTTATTATGAAGTTTTTTTTAAATATAAAGATTATTATGTATAGACACTATTGCATGAATACTACATAACTTTATGAACAATTATGAAATGATTATAAAAGTACCACAATTCTTACATTCTATCCATAGAATTTGTGAAGTTTACACCAAACCCTAAATCAATTATATATTTAAAGATTTTTTTTTAAAATGAGGCCTATAAACAAAGCAAGACTGAATATAAATATAGTAAAAGGGCTGTCATGTTAGCATTACAGGCATGGGCCTTTGGCAATATCTTCATGGTATTCAGACATCTGTTTAATAACAATGTGAAAATGTAATGATAGGTTTTCTGATGACATCAACAAACTGAAGAGTATCTAAAAGAAAAGTCACACTTCCCCAAAAGGCAAACATAAAGAAACTAGAGATGTATAAAATCTGTGCTTTCTAGGTGAACACAGATCTTTCATGTCTGTCACATTCCTCCTCCTCATCTCTGCAGAAGTTATGGTAAGTGAAATGGCACACACGAGTTTTACAGGTGAATAATATACATTTGTACTATTGTTTTGTATTTACTAGCACATATCTGCAGATCACTTTAACTCCTTTTTTTCCCTTTTTCTCTCCCTCCTCTCCTCCCTTCACTCATCTCTCGATCCCTTCTTTTTCTGGTACACATTCTCAGTACATGATGTTTACATCCCTGTGTAGAACTGGTGCATTTATGTAACATACCTAAATTCCTTTTTTCTTTCCTTTGCCCACCTTCTCTCTCACTTACATTTCTGTATATCACAGTGCTTTACTCCAGGTTTGTTTAATTTGGCCAGAACTGAATAAAGCTTTGTTCTGGTGCACCTGATACATTTGGAAACACAATCCCAGTAAGTAAGAGCAGAGTACAGGGTGATAAATGGAGGAGGAAGGGAAACTTGGAACAAGAATGTGCTATTAAGCGGCCACTACTTCTCATTCTTGTGCTGGAGCCGCTAGCTACATTATGAGGAACTGTAGGAAATGGTTTTTGCCCAGTGCTTTGTCCCTTGGGAAGAAATTCACTCTCTTTCCCATTGGTCAAAGGCTTTAATTCCTTCCCATTTGAAGGCTGCTCAACAAAGGCTTTCCTTGAAACTTTCATCAGAGCATCACAGAAATCTGTGACCTAAATCATGACAGAGCAGTAAAGAATGAGGGGAAGCGTTGTCGGCTGTACCCCAACAGTGCTGACAGCTGTATTAGAAGTAAGGAAAGGGCAAGAGGAATTTCAAGTGGAGTTAAAACATTCAATAAAACCATGATTTTTGCCTTCAGAAAAGTTATCATAATTTGTATCAGCTGTGAATGCCAATATCTATTCATATGTGTTGTGCACATGGATACATACCAATTTATATCACCACCTTAGTTTTGTGCTGCAACAACAGAGTACCTGAGACCAGATTATTTATTTATTTTAGTTTTTTGAGGCAGGGTCTCACTTTGCAGTTCAGGCTGGTCCTAAACTCAGCCTTGAATTTAGCAGTCCTGCCTCTGCCTCCCGAGTGCTAGTATTACAGGCATGAGCCACCACACCTGGAACTGTGGTATGTGGTACTGACTGCTGGTGGGCGTTGAGTCAGCACACCAAGCACTATTGTATGTGGTTACTGGGGATTGAACGTGGGACCTTGTGCTTACAAGGCAGGAGCCAGAATCACTGAGCTAAATCCTTGGCCCAAGACTAGATAATTTATAAAGAGAAGTCCAAGATGAAAGTTCTGGAAGGGTCTCAGTGCTGGTAAGAGCTCTTTTCTGACTTGCAGATGGACATTTTCTCCTCATGTCTTATACAATGATAGACAGAGACAGGTCTTAGATGTTCTTCCTCTTTCATAAGATAATAGTTGATCAGGATTCAAGATTTTACTCTCACCATCTTCAACTTTAATGACCTCTTTAAAGATTCTATTTTCAATATAAAATATAGTTACAAAGGTGTTAGATTATAATATATGAATGGTAACAGTGGGTGCCAGTTCAGAACACCACAGAGCTCATTCTTTCTTGCCCAAATTAGTAAATTAACCTTTTAATTGACATACTCATATTTTTGCATGACTCTACCCAATTGCCCTCATTAAAGCTGGAGTCTGAGATCTCCATATAAAGCTTAATGTCTGTATTAAATAATTTACATTTTAATTTGTGTTTCTATTAGTGTTGAAATATAAAACAGTAGAAGACTCAAACTTTGTCTTGTACTTGGATACTATTGGCTTTCTACAAATACTCTATAATGAGAGTGGGTTGTATTTTATTTAGAATAAAATATGTTGTTTTCAAGTGGTTATTTGTAATGTATGGTTGATGGTATGATGATTCTGTCAGACAAACTATGTTATAGCTTATTTTTTTAATCACTTTCAACTAATCACTATTAACAATAGTCCATGAAATACATGTGATAGTGCAAACACTACTTAAAAGTGCATTTGCCTTAAAATCATTTTACTGAGAAAAATAAAAGGAATATTTTGCTCTCTAAAGATCAAATATACATAACTAACATACCTGTTTCCACTAAAATAACAATAGAGCTGGAATTATAGCATGTCAGTGTATACTTTATATTTGAGGATCTTTCTAGATATTTCCAGCTCTCAACACATAAGTACAGTTGTATAGAACTCAAAGACATTCTGAAGAGTAAAGTTCTTCTAAAAGTAATTTAAATTTCATTATTATTCCAGCTGTGATTTCCTTTTTACTCCCTTTCTCTGTGAAAAATAAGGGAAAGACAAAAAGGTGTCAAGAAGAAAAGGAAGAATGCTTTTGTTCTTGCACTTTCCAGAATAAGTGAACTTTGCTCTGTAAAAAGGTGATCATCATTTAATAGGGATTAAGAGCATTTCCTCATACTAGTCCAAGAGTTAAGAAACCATTCTTATTTTGCCTTAGCAGCTATAAAGCACGTGAACCAGGGGTGGACCACTGACTTTGATCAGCACATAGACAAAGAGACCTGTAAATGTGCTAACTAGTTCCCAAGATTTGGTTGCTTTGTTCATCATCTTATTGAGAATCATGCTGAATGTCTGCGCTTCTCAATGTGTACACAGACAGCAACCTTATGATGTAGAACTGAGCCATGATCCAGAGAGAGGCATTGATATTACTTGAACTATCAACTCATTCAACCTTAAAAGTGGATATTTGGGTTAATGATCAAGAATATCCTCAAACCTTTTTCTTTTTCTTCTCACCTATTTCAACCTTCTTGGCAGTGCTCTCAGATGCAAGGGATATCTCACCTCTGCCTATCTCTCAAACATCTTGCCTATGCAAGATGTCTTCTTTCAACTTTCCAGCCTTGCATTATCACTATTTTCATATTCATTCCTCCCCGCTCAGGATAATATACTCTACTATCTTCCATATTTAAAAGGAAAAAGTCTTGATTGTATCCTCTTTGAACTATAAGTGAATTTTTTCTTCCTTGATGTAGCCAAACTTTGGTTATTCTTTCTTCCCTTTTTATATAGGTTGGCAGAAAGCTAGTTTAGCAGCACAGAACAAGCTTGTCAAAACAAACATAATCTCTCTCTATTTCAAATCAGTGCCATTTACATGTGACCTCTCCTGCCTACATTACTGTCTTATAAAACCACAACCATGTAATGATTAGGACATAGATGTAATGTAAAGTTCTGACTTTCCTCAACTGCTCTATACATATCAGCAGCAATTTGTCTGCTTTTCCAACTGGCTAAGCATGAAGCTCAGAGTGTGTGCCCTTGACTAACTCTCTTACAGCTATGTTTCTCTAATAGACACATCATAGGGACTGTATAAATATGACTAATCTTTAATCCTGAACCATTTCATTATGCTATAGTGACAGCTAAGTTGTTATCTTCAATTTCCTTAGGCAAAGCAAAGGTTGTGCTATGAAAATTCATAAAGAATACTGTCAACAAGTGCTCAAATATAGAATATTTAATTACCTCATTATAACAAAATCATTTTACTTTTAGTGACTGCCTGTAAAAAATGTATATGACAGGAATTCTGTCAAAGTTTATAATTACTTTATGTTATTTTATCCAGTACTTGAAAATTTTATTGGTAAGATGCCTGAAAAGCAACAGTCATTTAACAAAATGAAAATGAAGTTATTCAAATAGTTGACACATTAAAACTTTCATATTGAAAAGAAATACTCATCATTTTATGTAAAAAATATTTATTTCTAGAAGTTTATTCTAATTAATTATTTTTAAAAGTTATATAATCACTCTTTTGATGTTGAAATAAATCTTGTATGGCTAAGTAGCACATCCCACTGCATAGAAATAGGAAGAGAATCATAATTACAAATCATCTTTAAAGTCCTCATTCTTTTGCCAGGCTGATCTTTAAAAATCCTCAGAAAATATTCACTAATGATTTTATTTTTTTATGAAAAATGCTTGTATTTCTGATGTTGTTGACTTCTTATATACAATAGACAGTTTCTTCAAAGTCATTTGTCAGTTTACTTGAAAAAGCGAGGTTTAATGCTTATAAAATTTGTTTTTTGATAAAATTATTCAAAAGTAATGTATCTTATCTAAGGATTATGTTTCATGGCCATACTTCTAAGAATTGAGAATTGTGTTCTCTTGTCTTTTGTGACTGGCAAACAGATGGACATTTGGTATAAGAAATGAAAACAGATACTTATGAGTTGAGTCATTGGTATTTTAGGATGTATTTATTGCTGTAGTAATCTCTCCTAACTATGTTAATGGACATACTCAGGAGATTTGATTGACAGTGCTTTAAAAAATTTTATACAGTTAAAGGCTTTGACTTGCTTTTTGTCCACTGGAACAAGGAAAAGTTGAAAGAGTGTACCTGTTTATGTTTCATAGGTCGCATTTACCCATCCTACTGAGATTCTCTTTTGCTTCAGGTTTCCAGGCTGTAGAGTGCCAAAAGACCAGAACCATGTAGTGAACAGCTCAGGGTAGTCATTGACTAATAGCAGGAAGCATTTGTTCTCAGTTAAGCTGCTTAACAACGTTATGAGCTTGGAAGTAGTCCTAGTCCCTGCTCAATGAGAACGCAGCCCTATCTTCTACCTCATGTTTCTGTCTTGAAGAATACTCAGCTAGGCCTAAATCATGCTGGGATCTCTGACCCACAGATATGATGAAATAACTCACACTTACTGTATTTAGCTGCTAAGTTCATGCTGTTGTTGCACAGAAATTGATAACAAACACAATAGAGGATCTAGTTGTAATTATTTTCTAACAACAAAAAGTAAGTTCATTGATCTTCTTATAGGAACTTCAAGAAAGTTTGACTCAGTCTAGGGATTTAGCTCAGTGGTACCATGTCTGCCTGGCAAATTCCAGGTCCTAAATTCAATCCCCAGTACCAAAAAAAAAAAAAAAGAAGGAAGGAAGGAAGAAAGAAAGAAACATTATAAAATAAGTTATTCTGAAAGCTCAACACAATTTCAAAATATTTATGTGCTTTGTATAGCATTCAGTCAACATACATGATTAGATATTTTGATCTCAACCACAAATGCTGGTGGGGATGTGGGGAAAATAAGGAATCCTTCTCCATTGTTCATGGGAATGTAAACAGGTGTGACCACTATGGAAATTAGTATGAGATTTCCTAAAAAAACTAGGATTAGAAGTCCAATCTGACTCTGTTAATTCCCTCCTAGTTATCTACACAAAAGAATTAAAAGCATTATACCACAGTGACATATGTGCACTAATGTTTATAGCAACACAATTTATAATAACTAAATCTTGGAAATAGCCCAAATGCCCATCAACTTGAAATTAGATAAAGAAGATTTTTAAAAATAAAATGGAGTATTCTTCAGAATAACAAATTAGAGACATGTATAGCTAAACAGATGCAACTTGGGCCCATATTATTAAGTGAAATAAATAGGACATAGATAGGTAAATACCATATCATTTCTCTAGTATGAGAAACTGAAACTGTAAATGATGTCCAGAATACATGATAGATATTGTAAAATTGGAAGAAAATGTTCAAAGGGAAAGGGGAAATAGGGAAAGGCAGGGGAAAACAATGAAGAGAAAGAAAAAGAATTTGATGGTAAGCATTTTTAAAAAGAGAAATGAATTTTATGTATATAGGGCTTAAGGACTGTAGGGAGGGCAGAGGAATTGGGAAAAATGAAAATCAAGATACATCATATACAGGTAGAAATTCTCAATGATGATTGTGATCATAATGTCCCAAGAAAATCAATAAAGGGAGAAAATATATTTTGATCTTTTAAACAACAAAGACATATTTAATTAGAATTATATTTTACTATTTGATTTCTGCCTTTTCATTGTATTATTATCCATACATTCTTATTCTTCAATAAAATTGAAAAAAGCATAGCTATATTGATCTGAGATATAATTACTTCATTTGTACATTTATTTCTTTTTCTATTATGTAGGTTAAATCTAAAATAAATAGAATCAATAAGGCATTTTTGATATCTGTTAATAATTTATTCCATAATTTATATATATTCTGAGGTCTTTTTTTGAGAAGTAAATCAACATCAGAAAAATCATTAGTTAAATTTATATGTAATATATTGATGGATGACTGAAAGACAGAGAGATAGATAGACAGATAGATGGCATATGTTTTTCCTCATTTATTATCTTGAAAAATTTAGTTAAGCCCACATGGTTTTATAGTTCTTTTAATTTATATTGTTTCTTCAAGATAATACTTGCTATTTATTCTCTCCATAAACCCGTGTACATGAGTAGTCTAGCACTGGTTAATTCTCTTATGTATACTGTAATTTCTTTGCATGCCTCTAGTTTTCTCAATATAAAATCTTTCTAGAAAACCATTGAATCACTCTTTATTTCAGAAATTAGATCGTGATTTCAGATTTAGCAAACGGTTGCTAGGCTAGATCTGATGTATGGTCCGATATATCTTCCCACAGTTCACGCCAATAGATCAACTGCACAATGTTTAATGGTGGAAGAGGAGAATAACAGGCATATGAATCTACATCTATAAATCATTTGTCTAAAGCCCTCATTGTTAGCTCTCTGTGGCATGTTATCAATCTCAGCTGAACCATAGAGCAGTTATAGTGTCTCATCCCGGGTGAAAGTAATTGATGTCACTGCTGGAAGGTTTGTGGCAAGGAAAAGAAGCTATCTAATTTTCAGACTTTGAATTCATGGTTACAGAGAGCACTGGAGTGGGAAAAAGCCACAAAGATTAGTAGGCTCTCTGTTACAGATAAACGTAAGGAGGCAAGTGATATTGGATCTAAAAATATGTTCTTTGTACATTTTGCTCATAGAAAACTTCTAATTTTTCCTTCTCTCATACCCACTATGCATCTCTAGGAAAGAATGTTTTAAATCACTGCATAGCTGTTCTTTAACATGCAACTTTTATATCAAATTCTGTTGTTACTTTCTTGTATTTCATTGTCCTCTTTTCATGAATTAAAAAAATATTCATCTTAGCTAAATTGGAATTGTATGATACTTTTTCATATGTTGGTTTCGTCTCTTAAAGTGGTTACATTTATATGCTTATGGGATAACTTTAGCAGATTATTATTCATACAATTTAAAGCATACCTATTCCACATCAAAGCACATAATAATTGTTGAGAGGCGTAGAATGTAATGGTTTGTTCCTTAAGTGTCTTAGGATGAGGCTGGTCATTGTTTTTTTTTTTTTTTTCCTTCATCTTTCATTTTAAAAATCCATTCACTTTTCTATTAATATTTATTAAACATGTGCTATAATCATGAGATTCAATAAATAGTATATACAGATATATTTGGTATTCCCATGTTTGGGATTGAAGAAAAAAACCATAACAAATTCCATTTTTCCAACTATCTATAGATTTCCTGAGTAGGAATTCAACCCAATATTAAAATTTAATAAAGAGGAAGGACCAGGGAGCCATTCTGTGTATTTCCTTGGGAGATTTTGTGCACTAGAAAATTAGGGAAATGTTTAATTAAGAAAAAAATCCCAAATAATACACCAAATCCATAGGTGAAAAGAGCAGTGTGGAACCACTTATATGAATTCTAGCCCAGAAATTAAAAAACAAACAAACAAACAAAACTTTGTCAAGATTCTTGAAAGAACTCAAAACAAAAACTGTAATATGATCCACAAAAAAGTAAATTATCAGTGTTCTCTGTAAAGCGTGGATTAGCTTTGTATATTGCTCCAAAGTACTTGTAGGAGAATTGCTTCTGCCAAGTCACAAGTCCATGTCCATGGCAGTGGGGGCAGAGCACAGAGGAGCAAAGGGAGGAAGTGTCATTGATGAAGGTGCCATATTAAGTGGCAGGCTCGTGGTCTCAGCCCCCTAAGAGATAAAGAAACAAGGGAAGGGAGATAGCTAACACTTCCCAATACTATCCTTTTGGCAAAATCCATTAAGCTCCATGCCCCATGTTGTCTTACTTCTTTGGTTGAACAGCCTCTGAAGTCAGCACTGTCTACATTTTATAGATGCAAAGATAGGTCACAGATAATTACCCAAAGTCATCCAATCTTTAAAATACAAGACTTGTGTGCTCTCTAGAGCACAGTGTCCTCGCATCTATTTCTTGCCCTCTTCTCCGGAGTGATCTTATACTCCTTCTTCACGTTGTAAGCTTTTCACTACCCACTCAAAAGAATTTTTTTTTAGCTCTCCACCTTTGATAAAGCTGTTTCCCATGAAACCACTGCCTACATATCCTTCTTTGCTTTTCTAATGTCTACTAGATTTGCCATCTCCATAATGTCTTTCATCTCAAACTAGCTGAGCTGTTACTGAGCTCCTTGGAATTACATCAGTATTTTATTCTTTACATCAGTATTTTATTCATCAGTATTTTACATACAGTATTTTATTCTTTTTGATTGTATTTTAAATTATATTTTTTTTAGTTTTTTTTAAAAAATAGACTGCTAGTAGTGTATACAAATACATATTATTTTTGCATGTTGATTTTGTATCAGCCATCATTACTGAATTCATTAATTAGTTCTAACAAGTCTTTAGTGGAATCTTTAGGAATTTTTTTGCATAAGATCGTATTATTTTCAAAATCAAGCAGCATTACTTTTTTCCTTTTTAATAACTATGACTTTTCTTTCTTTTTATTGCATAAATGCTCTTGTCAGAATCTCTAGAACTGTACTGGACAGAAGTGATAAAAACAATTAACCTTGTCTTGGTCTTACATTAATGGGAAAGAGTTTAGATTCTTCATCTGACTGTGATGTTAGTTGTGGGCTTAACATATCTGATCTTTACTATGCTGAGATTCACTTTTTTATACTTAGTTTATTGACAGTCTCAATCATGAAAAGCTATTTCAAGTTCTGTGAAATATTTTTTCTACATCTAGTGGGATAGTCATGTAGTATGTGCCATTTATTCTGTGAGTGTGTTATATTTATTCATTTGTGTGTATTGAACAATCCTAAAATTCCAGCCATAAGTTCCACTTATAGTATATGATCCTTTTAAGGTACTGTAGAATTTTTTAGTATTTTGTTGGTGATTTTTGTAGCAATATTCATCAGTGCTATTGATCTGTAATTTTTTTGTGTGTGTATAGTGTCTTCATCAGGCTTTAGTGTCTGGGTAATATATATAAACTAAAATTGGAAGTAAAAAGTCTTCATTTTTTATTTAATTATTTTATTAGTGTATGTTTATAGTACATAATGATTACATTTACTGTAGGGAGTTGGTACATAAACACAGTGCATCTTAATTTGTTTTTATTTTTAAGTGTTGGTAGAATTCAACAACAAAATTTTAAGTTTCTGGCCTTTTCTTTGATCAAATTGTTTTTATTAGTGATTCAATTTCTGTACTCATTAACAGTCTTTTCTTGAGACAAGACCTCACTTTTATAGTTTAGGCTGGCCCTGAACTCAGCATTGATCTCACAACAGTGCTCCAGCCTCTGCCTCCTGAGTGCTGGGATTACATGCATGAGCCACCACACCCAGCATTGTAGTATTTGGTTCTGATTTTGGTGGGCATGAATCTCCATGCCCAGCATTGTTGTATGTGGTAACCAGGATTGAACCCTGGTGCTTGAATTTGCAAGGCAGGCGCCAGAAGCACTGAGCTAAATCCCGGCCCTATTTTTGGTCTTTTCTTACTTTCCATCTCTTCAACAAAAGTGAAGCTCCTCTTCAATAAATATTATTGAGATAATTGGTTATTATTGTTCAGAAGAAGAAAGTTTTACCTTCATTGAAAATCATTTTCAAAGTCAAATCAAAGTTAAAAATTTCAACATTACACCTGAAAGTTTGAAATTCCTAGAAAAAAACAGATGGAAGAAGTCTATTGACATTGAGCATCATGGTAATTCTTTGGATTACCATAAAATCACAAACAGATAAATAGGATTCCATCAGACTTTTTCATCTCAAAGGAAATAATCAACAGCATGAACTGACAACTTGCAAATTAGAAAAAATATATTTGTAAGCTATTTATTTGATAAAGTGTTAGTAAGTACACTATAAAAAGAATTAATAAAAGTATGAAACTTCACTCAAAAGTGTGGAAAGGGACTGGACAGATATTTCTTTGAATAAATAAAAAAAATACATGAAAAAATGCTCAATATCACTAGTCATCAGAAAAATAAAAATAAATACTAAAATATCATTTCACATGTACTAGAATGAAGTGAAAAAGACAAAACTGAACAATTATCAATGAAGTTATAGAGAAACTGATCACTTATACATGATTGGCAGCAATGTCTGAGATGTGATCAGAACACACATTGGACGTTTACATTTTTAAAAATTTATTACTGTAAATGACATATTGGCCTTAATGGCCCTCTAAATACTCTTCTTCCCCTGAATGCACTTATCTCATGATAAGTGTCACTTTCTGAAGCAGGTCTTGGAGTCACCTTTTATGTCCTTTGTTGTTCTATTGTTGGTGGCTCAATATCTTGAGTCAAGTCAAAGTTTACCTTTCACTAGTTTTTTGTTTGTTTGTTTGTTTTTTACTTTGAACTTGCATAGTGCCAAATCTGGTGAATAAAGTGGATAAGGACAAACTGGGAGTTTTTTATTTCATAAAAATGGCAGTAAATATTCTGTTGATTTAGGACTCAAGGCAATCACAGAAGCACAATGATAGACACTAGTAAAGACTTTCAGACTGCCTCAGTCAGCAGCAAGATGGGGTAAGTGTGTTTAGAGCAAGAGTGAGAATTTTAAAAGGCATTAATTCTGTGTGCCTTTTATTGCAATCAATTTTTAAAGTGTAAACATTCATTATATATTTTTACTGTCCCTTATAAATTGATACAGTTGATTTGAAAATTAATAAGAGGACATGTTAAGTATTTTTAATGCACACACACACACCATGATAATTATATGAGGTAATGAAAAATTAATCAGCTTGATTATAGAAATCATTTCACAATATATCAGACTATCAAAACATCATAGTTTTATATATTAAATATACACCATTGTTGTTTGTCAATTACACATTAAAAGCCAAACTAAAAAATGTAAAATTAAATAATTGCTATACTAGTTAAACAAACAGACAGACAAACATGCCAAGGGAATTTACAAGTGGGGATTCTCCATATACTGTATGTTTCCATGAAATTAAAAGGAAGTTGGCCTTTCTTTCCCACTATCTTATTTTTGCATAGCTCATTCTCTTTCACGAAATAATTTCTTTTTGTAATCATTCTTTTTTATTATGATAGGAACACTTAACAAGATTTCTACCCTCTTACTTTTTTAAGTGATACTATAATATTGTCATCTAAAAACATATGCTGTAAAGCAAATCTCTAAAACTAGTATATTATATTTTGAATGCAAGATATTTTCTTGCCTAACTGAAAGTTTACATCAGACATAATACACCTCTGCATTTATTACTTTTTCCAAACTGTAGAAGCCATTATTCTACCTTTTGTTTCTAGAGTTTAACTATATTAGATGCTTAATGTAAGTAAAATCATGGAATATTTTTCCTTCTGTGGCTGGCTTATCACTTTGTATAATATCCTCAAGCTGGATCTATGTTCTTACATACAACAGAATTCTCTTTTCTCTTAGACATAGAAAAAAAATTCATGAGAGCTAAGCTCTTATTTGTTGACTAATGTCTGTTTCCTAATTGAAGCTTATTTTAAGTAGTTGGTGGATGCAATAGAATTGACATAATCTTGTTACACAAAATGTATTATTTGTTACTGGAGACATGTAAATAGTTTTATGCATCCAAATTGCATTTTCAGATTGACATTTTGAATAAAGACATTATTTTTCTTTTCAATGTCCTGCTCATTAAAAGGTCCTCAAGATATTATTCAAAAATTTTTATTGTTATCATTCTACAATTTAAGACAGTCACATATTTTCCTATAAATATTATTTTAATATCAAAATTCTGGCTTTTGATGAGACTTTTGGAATCAGAAGAGATCAGAAATTAGCACTTTAAATATAGGAGACTACTAATTTCCAAAAGAACAAGATGAAATCTTTATATCAGGGAAATTTCTGATCAAATACTGGCAAAGACCCTCTGTACAAACATTAGTCAGGCTCCTGAACCTTCTCCCAGGGACATCTGTGTGCCTCTCTGTAAAATCCAGCTTTAGGAAAGAACCTTGATAAGTCAGCAAGAATCCACCTCTCTCAATATATGATTGTTTTTTACCATAGCTTCACCACCCCTCAGGCAATAAGATCCTTGTTAGCTCAATTTAGCCAGAATTCACCTGATCTGTGAAGTGTTTTCTTAGTACTCCATTCACTAACTCCTACCCTGCTCCTTGAGTATGAGTTTTTACTTGTTCATGCTATATTTGGAATAGACAATGGTCCTTTATGAGTTATAATTGAAATATATGGTGAATGTCTAAATTTTTAAAAAATTATTACAGTAGGGGATACATAGCCATCACTCCCCTGAGAATACCAGCTCTCAGTTTGAGCATACTTCTTTCTTTCTGCTTACCTCCTGTCCTTCTTTCTTACTGCTTCCTGAAGGAGTTTTGGAAGTCCCCTTATGCTCTGTCCTCATTGTCTTCATGTCCTGAATCAATTTAAAATATTTATCTTTCTTGGTTATTTTGGCTTTGGGGCAAAACCAGAAATCTCATCGTGCAAGATCAAGTGAATAAGGTGGATGTAGACACCATAATGATTTCATTTTGACAAAATTGCTGCAAATATTGGAAAAGTAGGATGATCAAAAATACAATGAATGCTTGAATTTAAAATTACTATAATAACAAGTACCTTGTCCTTGGCTCTCTTCAAAATATCAATAAATTTACCTTCATTAAACAGTTATCTTATTGTTTTGAGCAATGGATCTTTAACTGTAATAATTTTTAAATTTAAACATTCATCATATCTTTCAATCATGTATAAGAAAATCCTGAATAAAGACTATCTTCATGTGCTTCAAGAAGTGTTATTAATGGGCTGGGGATTTAGCACAGTGGTTCCAGCACCTGCCTTACAAGTGCAAGGACCTGGGTTCAGTCCTCAGTAAGCAAATACCACAGTGCTGGGTGTGGTGGCTCACGACTGTAATCCCCGCACTCAGGAGGCAGAGGCAGGAGGCTTGCCATAAATTCAAGAATGATGTCAGGGCCAGCCTGAACTAAACGTACACAAAGTGAGACCCTGACTCAAAAAAAAAAGTGTTATTAAATAATTTTCTGTAGCAATACCAAAAGAGATTTCCTGACAATAGTATATAATGTGCATGAAAAAAATGATGATAAACTAAAGCTTCAGGACCCCCATCAATTTTGTTAAAGAATCTCAGAGCTTTTTATCTACTTACAATCAAGTAATTTAAGGAGTGTTTGCCAAGAAGTGGATGAGAGGAGGCAGAAAAAATGCTGTTAGCTGGGAGCTTTCAGAGGAACCTTTCAAAATGTTGGCAAGGGTTATGAATTCCTTAAATGAATGAACTAAAATATTTAGGTACAAATATAAATTCATTTTGTTTCTGTTTATTTCCTGAGAGACTCCTGCGATTCAAAGAAAGATTGTAGAATTTAGCTGCATCCTAGATACTTCCACCAGAGAAAAGTAACAACCAATAGGTTGTCAGGAAAGAAATCAAAAGGAGGCTTTTGACTTAGCTACCTAACACTAACAGAGGTATTCTACATGCCAAATCATAAAAATCAGTCTTGGTGACACAGAATATGTTTATATCCATTAGGCAATACAATGCCCCACAAAGATAGGCCACACCCTTATCTTTGGAAACTATGAAGCTGTTACCTTACAGGCAAAAGAGATTATGAACATGAAATTAGGTTACTAAGTAGTTAGCAATAAAGTAGATGAATTTAGTGCATTCTTGTAGTCCCAGGGAGATTGTGGGAATGGACCTAGTGAAATCACATCAATTCTTAGAAAGAGGTGATAAAGGCAAGAAACTCAGTGAGAGACATTCTAAGTAATGAAGAGAAGACAGCTGAGGCATGAAAAATATTTGGCCCACAGCTGTTGGCTTTGGAGACAGAGGAAGGGGGCCTGAGCCATGGTTTCTAAATGGCCCTCAGTTAAATGAGTGTCAGTCCTACAAGTGAAATGAATGTATGCTGTAGACCTCAAGAAGTAAAGAAGTAGAAGGCTTTAGAGTCCCCGGGGAGGAATGCCACTCTGACGACATGTGGACAAGGCCCTACCAGATTTCTGACTATCAGGTTTTATAAACTAGAAGATGATAAAGGAGATTGGCTATTAGTTGCTAAATTTGTAGTATCTATCTATTGTGGTGGTAATAGAAAACAATAGCACAGAATCTCTTTTCTAAGAACATTTAAGTATTATATGAAGGATACTTACTTTTCTTCTGATTTAAGATGGCTCAAAATAATAAATGAAGATTTAAATTTTCTCCCTATACCGTGAAGGGTATTTACCTTTTTTATGACTTAAGATGGTTCAGAATAGTAAATGAAGATACAAATTTTCTCTATATACCTAAAAAAATTGAGCCTGAAGGATCAGAGCCATAGAAGGAGTATGAGAACAGACAAACACTCCCAAACCAGAGTTCCATTTGGCCACAGTTTCCCCAGAATGAGGAGTGTTTAGGCTGTGGCTGCCAGCAGAAGAGAATACAAAAGGGGAAAGACAAGGGGCCCAGCCACAAGATTTAAATGTCAGAGGGAAGAAAAGATTATATTGTTCTTATGTAAGAGACCTTTCAGGGGATTTGACGAAAAATAGTGCTGAGAATGCTAATTCATTCATCTTCCACTTAGACCCAGGCCTCCTTCCCCCCATGATTTACTGCCTTCATTTCTTCCCTCCTTTTGAGATGATTTCTTGTGCTCTATCTTCTGGGAAGTCCTCAGAAATCCAGGCTGTGTTTTAGCATATCCCTGGTGTGTTACTATGTGCACTGGGCTTTCACACCTTGCTTCCCCAGGCTGGCAAACACTGCTCTGGTTTCTGTGCTTCAGAGGTACATATAGACCCCGCATCTTGGCCTCTTCTCTCTTCTTCCAGACAATTTCCCAAACACAAGCAATAGAGGAAAAGCACAGATCCTAACTTTTGAACAAGCTTCTCTTTTACCTAAAGAAAAAATTGCAGGAAAAATATAACAAGTTATAACTGTAGAAGTTTCAAAGCATCATCTGTAAGCAACCCCAAAACAGAAGGCTTATTTTTCTGACTACTACCACTTTTTCTTTTTGTAATTACCTCAGAAATTCCATTTCTGGAGAGACATAGTGTATAGAAAGACACGTGCCATCTTCAGAATACTTCACATACATTTTTCAAAGCACAGTGGTGCATGTTGTTTCCAGGGAAGAGAGCCAGTGTCACTTACATGTGGAGAAACAGCTTTTATTTACTGCACTATTTCAAAAAGAATCATTCTGCTGAAATATAAGAGACACTGTGTATTTAAGATTTTTTTCTAAGAGTTCTGGTTCTATTACAAATCTAATTTACTGCTGTGCTTCCTTGCAATACCAAGTACCTAAAACAGATTCTTTAATGCAATATGATAACCACATGAAATTTTTCATTAAATGACAAATGTTCCTAGTGGTTAAAATGTAGGAATGAATTTTAAATGAATACTGAAAAGGGAGCATGAAAATGAGGATTTAGTAGGCCTCATTTGCCACTGTATTGAGAATAAAATCAGTCAGAAATAAGAGAAAGAGGGAAAAGGAAGTATTTCCAGAAAATAAAAACAGATTCTTTGCATGCAAATCATTGCCCAAGTTCAGTTACCTAACTGTCATCTAATGCAGATCAAAACATTATAATTTTCTCTCTGAAAAACGTTAGGCTTTGCTTATTTATAATTAAAAATACTATTTAACATACTCAGATAAAATAGAACCAGTTTTAGAAGCCTGTCTGTTCTGCACATGTCTGTCATATCATTCATCTTCCTGCTGATGGGTCCAAGCAGGACACAGTCCAATGATCTGTATTCTCTTGTCAGCTGGTGATTTGCTTCAGGTTTTCCTCAAACACCTGCTCCCCAAAAGGATGGAATGTTGTATTCAGTTCTGTTGAAAGATTGTGGTTGCTCTAGCCACTGAGTCTTTCCCTGACCCTTAGTGTGTGGTTGTGTTAAATCTATCCACCTACAGTAATATTTGCTTACATGCAATGAACTCTCCTGTACCCTGAAGTGGCTGAGTTACTCTGCAGAAACTCTGCGTTTAGTATGCAAGAGAAGAACATATTCCCAAGCCAGGCAAGTCAGTATACAGAAGCAGTTCCAACACTCTGGGAAGATGAAACAGAAAAATCTTAACTTCAAGCCCACTCTGAGCATCTAAGTGACGTAGCAACACCTTGTCTGAAAAAGAAAAAAAGTTTAAAATGACTGGAGATGGATTGCAGATGCTCCAAAGAGGAAGAACGCCAGAAGAGTGCCCAGGGACTGTGTATGACAGTGGGCAGGGCCGCGGAGGTGGCAGCCTATGCCGTTGCAGTCATGCCGGGGTCCGAGCACGCCAGAAGAGTGCCCAAGGACTGAGTAAAATAGAAGGCAGAGCTGGGGAAGCATAAGCCAGCACAATCACAGCCAAGGAGAGCCAGAGCCTGCCTTTCTACATGTCAATTGTACAAGCACAACCAGGGACTCTGTATTGGTGAGTAGGTGGGTCTGTTGGAAGGTCAGCCAGTACCATCGCAGCTGCACAGGGGCATCAGCCTACTGGCCTACATGGCAACTACACAAGCAGACCCAGGGACTCTGTACTGGTAAGTAGGGGGGGTGCTATTGGAACCTCAGGCAGTACCATTGCAGCAGTGCACGAGCCAGAGCCTGCTTACCTCTAATCAGATGGAGAAGGTGTTCAGACTGTATTGTTTGAGTGCTTCATATGGTGTGCCAGAACAAGAGTTTTATTTTAGGCCCCGATACAGACTATAAAGAACAAGCCAAGAAACACTGATATTTTAAGGGTTCTAAATATTAGGAGGAAAGAAACTTGCAAAAAACATCACCAGACAACAGGGCAGGTAGAAGTGGAAAAACAACAGCAACAGGCCGGGATTTAGCTCAGTGATTCCAGTGCCTGTTTAGCAAGCGCAAGGGCCCGGGGTTGATACCTGGTAATCACATAACAATAGTGGGCGTGGAGATTCACCCCAGCAGCAACCAGTACCACATGCCACAGTGCCGGGCCTGGTGGCTCATGCCTGTAAGCCCAGCACTGGGGAGGCAGAGGCAAAAGGATTGCTGTGATGTTAGTTTGAGGCTGAACTCAGGGACAGCCTGAAGTACAAAAGTGAGATCCTGTCTCAAAAAACCAAAGGGGGGGAAAAAACAGCAACAACAAAAACTGAGATATGAGGAAACATTTAAAATCTCAAATGCAAAGATCCTCACCTCTAAGTAACACAGGGGGAAGGGAAATAGAGAAGTTTGAAAGCCAGTCTCCAGGGTCTCGGAAATGGTAACCAAAGCAGATCTAGTAAAATGGAAATGAAAACTGATCTCTGAGATGAAAGCAGAGATACTGGACACAGTCAACATGATGATTAATAAAGCTAAAGAAGAAATCATTGAGTTGATAGAATCCAAGATACCAAAAGCAATGGAACCTTTTAATCACCTGCAAACAGAAGTCCAGAAAATTAAGAAAGAAAGTGAAAGTTCAGGCAATAGAATGAATATGGAAGAAGACCAAATTTCAGACCTAGAAAACAGGATCTCAACCAATCAAAAGGAAAGGCATAATCTATGGGGAAAAAAAACAAGGGATAATGAAAAAATCAATCCAACAGCTCCTAGATGATTCAAAAAAGAATAGCATAAGATTGATTGGAGTCACTGAGAAAGCAGGAGACAATACAAAAGGCATTAAAAAACTATTCACAGAGATAATGGCAGAAAACTTCATAGGAAAAGGAAAAGAATTGGACAAATATCTGAAACATACAGAACTCCACACGCCCGTCACATGAAAAAACCTACACATAGGCATATAATTATGAAAGTTCCAGATAGCAAAAAAAAAAAGAATGAACTACTGAAAACAGCCAGAGAAAAGAAAACAATCACATACCAAGGGAAGCCTGTCAGGATGACAGCAGACTTTTCAACTCAAACACTCAATGCAAAAAGAGCGTGGAGTGAAATCTTTCAAGCCCTAAAGGAAACAACTAACCCACACTGATGTTTCCTGCAAAACTATCCTTCAAAATTGACATGGAAAAAAGATATTTTCATGACAAAGAACACCCAAAAAACTTCACAAATATGAAACCTGTGCTGAAACGTTCTCAGGAATATCTTGGAGAAAAATAAGGAAAGTTATAAATTCAGGAAACCTAACTGAGTCAACCCATGGGGCCAAACAAGAAACTGATGGGAAAAGGGCAAAAGTAGAATAACACAACCAAGAACAGGAAGACATGGCAGCATTAAATTTGCCTATGTAAGACATAACCATTAATGTCAATGGACTCAATATGCCAATTAAGAGATACAGACTGGCAGAAAGGATTAAGAAGCAAGATTCTACAATCTTCTGCATACAAGAAACAAACCTAATTCAGAAAGAAACCCATGGACTGAAAGAAAAATGATGGAAAACAATACTCCACGTGACAGGAAACAGCAAAAAAGCAGAAGTGGCAATCTTAGTTGAAAACAGAATAGACTTCAAGCCAAAACTGATAGAGATAAAGATGGACACTATCTTTTAGTTCAGGGAAAAATCCAAGAGAAAGAAATAACACTCTTAAGTATCTACGCACCAAATT
>PVIR01027174.1:0-22999 GCA_004026965.1 Petromus typicus
ACATATGGTCATGTAAAAAGTAATCAGTTTAAAATGAAGTCACAGGAGAAAGCCTTAATCCAATTTGCCTGGAAGGACACACTCACCCTCACAGAAAGAAGACACAGGGAGAAGCCTTCTCCAAGCCAAGCCCAGAGTCCTAGGAGGAAACCAGGCCTTATCTCCTTGACCTTAGACTTCCAGTCTCCAGAATGATGAGACACAGATTTCTGCCATTTAAGTCTCGCAGCCTCTGCTATTTTGCCATGACAACCCTAGCAGGGTAATGCACAGCCCACCATGATGAGGGAGCCATTTTTAATCTCCACTGGACAGAAACAGTGGCACAACAAGGATTTTTGTTACAAAGCCAAATAGAGCTTTTGACAATGAAGCCTGGACATAAATCTCAGTAGGAGCCTGAGAGCCTAGCCTTGGATCAGCACCTTTCCTGCCTCTCTGGTGGACTCGCTCTAACTCTAGGCCAGACTTGCTTTCAAGGGATGTTGCTGTTGGCTGATGGCAGCTACAGGCCTTTGCCCATTAGGGTGTTGGTCAGTGTCTATCTCTAACCCTGCTCATTGTAGTCCATTTCTCCGGAGATAGATGGTGGATATATTGCTGGTTTGTGTTTGAAATCAACAGCAGGAAAATGGAGAAGATTGTGAAGTTGTGTAGTTCCCACTGCAGAATTCACTGCATTTTAGCTGAGAGGGGAAGTGTACACCTATGATGTCAGCACTCAAGAGGATGAAACAGGAGGATCATCTCGAGTTCAAGGCCAGCCTGCAGTACAGAGTGAGACTTTATTGTTTTGATTTTTTATTCAAATCTTTATTGGTACATTATATGTACATATCATAGTCACTTTCAGCACTGAGAATTTGTACCAGTATATGAGATGACATGATTTGATTCTCATTTTTTCCCATTCCCCTACCCACCCCACAACCCCCTACCCCCTATATACATAGGATTTTCCTTTTTTATTACCATCACATTAGTTTTCCATTCTTTACTTACCTCTATGCCCCATTTCCTTTTAAATATTTTCTATTTCACAATATCTAATATATATACTAGAACTCAGAGTGAGATTTTGTCTCAAAAGCAACAACAAAATAATTCGCTGCAGTTTTGCTTATTTTTCCAAATCTACAAAAGGAGACTTTCTAGTGAGTGTCTCCAGGGAACATCCCTTTGGTGTATACAGTGGTGATGGAGATGGAGAAAGTCTGGGCAGTGGTCGTGGTATACAAAGTGGATGAGGGGGCTCAACTTTCCAAACACAAGTCTTCAACAGATTTCCTGGCCCGGGCCTCACATCTCAGTCCTGGGATAAGAAGGACCCAATTCTCCATTGCCCCAGGTCTTCTAACCTGTGGAGTCTCCTGTTCTCGACAGTCCTTGGGCTGCCACTTCTGCTTTTCAGTCATCTCAGCTGCCACCATTCTTTCCACTTCCCATTTGTCAAAAATGTGCTGCACTCCCTGGGGCACTGGGGCCTCCTTTTCTATAACCGCCTTGTTCCTTTGCGGCTGTGATAGTGAGTTTGGGGAAGGAAGGCTTTAATTGACACATTTTCCTAGATTTTTCTCACATTACCTGTTCTGCTCACGTGCTGGCGTTTGGTTCACCAAATTTTTAAATGCCTTCCTGTGGATCAAGTGCACAGCCACAGGACACCTCAGGGATTAACTCAGACTCGCTTGGCCATTGCAGAGTGGAAATGAGTCCAACGCGTCTGTTCCGAGAACCACGCAGACAGGATTGTGATTGAGTCACAGAGCCTGTCCCCTAAGGATGCTGTCCCAGGTCAAGTTGGTAGGCTGGAAAACAGGCAAATGGACCAGGCTACCCAGCCCATCACACTATTTGACTTTGGAAAAATAATTTCCTTATAGTCTTTTCCTCCACAAGTAAAATCGATATACAGGCTACTCAGTGAACAGTAAAATCGATATACTCAGTGAACTAGCCAACTGAGCAGCCTCCAGATGAGAACAGCTCAAACTGCTCCAGACAATAGGAAGGAAAGCAGCGTCCCCCTTCCCATCCCAGTATGCTGCATCCCACCAGACAGGCACGCTTGATTACATTTCTTACGTATTTAAGAACAGCAGTAACAACTTAGAGAGAACATTTAACAAGAAGGAGAGGATGAGGGTAAGAGAGAGGGACAAGAACACAGAAAGGAGCAGGGAGAAGTTACTGTTTCTTCCTGCAGTTTCCGTGGACCTGTACTCTTCCTTTGGGGAGAGAGGGCTCGTTGGCATGGTCAGCCACACCTTAGTCTGTACTCAGACTGCAAAAGTGAAATCTTGCTATCTATAATGGGTTTATGCTGTTGTAGTTGTTTATTTTTGCTTTCTTAATATCTCAGGTTATGTCACCAATTCAGAAGAAATAAAAGCCTTTGTGCTCTCATTTAACTCACAAAATATTGTGAACACAGGTTATTGTGAGTCTTGCACTTGAAAGAACATTGCCCCTTGTGGTGAAGAAAACAGAAACCAGGTGCCCCTCATTCAAACCATTCGCCTTTGCAATACTTTTTAAGCAGCTCCACAGCCAAAGTCTGACCCCTTTAGAGGGACTGCCCAAAAATCTGAAACATGCTTAATTTTCTAACAGAAGCATGTCAGAAAAGACAGGAAGAGAGAAAGACAGGACCTAATATCTAGCTACTGAAGGTGGAATTTATACTCTTAGCATCCAAGTAATCTATAAGAATCACTTTTCTTGGTCAATAAGCCAAGGGCAATTCATCTCTCTGGCGCCACAAGTAATATATTTTACTAATTAAAGTTTCACTTAGAACAATATTTAATTAAAGCAATCAAAGAGGAGCTTTAACAGGTCATGCTTTACCTCTGTCCACTCAGTTCCTTATTACAATAGTAGGTCAAAAGTTCTTCCATCAATACTTCCTATTGTGCTGTGTTTGGTTGTTGTTTTCCCATTTGAAATATTAAAAGCTGTAAAATTCTTCAGATATAGACTAAAGGAAATAAAGAAACTTTTTGAACTTTGACTTAGTGGGTGCTGGGAGACATGACCTTTCCTAAATCTAGTGTGTGCAGTTTATGTCCCAGAGAACGAACCAGGACCACTGACTCTTTTGTAGAACACCAAGTACTAACAAACCTCCCTAGATGCCCTGGAATGGGGCTCCAGTTTTTCTAAAAAAACATTGCAGGGGCCGGGGATTTAGCTCAGTGGTTCCAGTGCCTGTCTTGCAAGCACAAGGACCCAGGTTTGATCCGCGGTAACCACATACAATACTAGGCATGGAGACTCATGCCCAGCAGCAACCAGTACCACATACCATAGTGCCAGGCGTAGTGGCTCATGCCTGTAATCCCAGCACTCGGGAGGCAGAGGCAGGAGGATTGCTGTGATGTGAGTTTGAGAGCTTAGGGCCAGCCTGAACTACAAAGTGAGACCCTGTCTCAAAAAACAAAAAATAAAAAACAAAAAACAAAACAAACAAACAAAAAATAAATTTCAGAGAACACTGATTCCGGTTTGCTTAAACATTTATGATCTACAGAAAGCACTAGAATATAATGTTTAATTTTTGAAAATCTTGGACCTATGCCGTGTTACTGCCCACAGAGGTGCGAGTTCACATTGATGGAAAACAGCTCACTTCTTGTTTGCATGGGGAATCCAGAATCCTTGTGTTATCGTTAGGTTGCAAATGGAGACATGAAAACAAATGGGAATGAATTATAGCAACTCTGTTTGTAGAGGTTTTGGGCCTCTCCTTTTTATTTGGACTCTCTCTAAGCATCCTAGTATGAATTGCTTCAGCCTGAAGTTGGAAGCTATGTTTCATTACATTTTTTTCTTTAAGAAAATCTTTAAATGGAAGGTGATGGTTCATGAATGCTTAGAAGCTATGATATAAACATTACTAGATTTCTATGAGTATCTTGCAGGGCAATTTAAAAAATTAAACTTTCTTTTATTTTCTACCTTTTTTGGGGGGGTGGCAATTGTGGGGACCAAACCCAAAGCCTTGTCCATGTGAATCATGGGCTTTCCCACTGAGCTCCACCCCAAGCCAATAAAAAAATACTTTTTACAGAATTATTTTTCATATTTCTGCATTTTAAATACATTTGTATTCAGTGGTCCGGAACAAGAAAGTTCCCTAGGAAGTTTTATAAGTTTAGTCTCTAAGAGCAGATTATGGGCGCCCAGACAGAGCCCACGTGCAACATGTCTTAAGCAGAATAGTGTACTGTTTGTTTTGCTAACCAGAGAGGAGCCACTGAATTTGTCAAAAAGATGTAATGCCTGAGTGTTTTGTAAAATCCAATAAAACACAGTTTCCAACTTGAGACTGAAGAATATCCTCCTGGTGGTTTTTCAGCCATGATGTAACCAGGGAAAGTCAAACAGAGAATGCTTTCTTTGTGCTGGGCCTATAATGATGCAGAAAGCCGCAGACCTTGGGCAAATTTCTCTCCTTTTTAGAGGATATTGAGAAACCTGCATTTAATTCGGAACTCGGGGAGTGAACAGTACTATTTTTATACCAAGGGTGACTTTAATAATGTTCACTGTGGAACAGTCCATGAAAATTTTTACTTTTAGTTCTTTTTTTTTTTTTTTAAGTTTTTTGAGACAGGGTCTCATTTTCTGATTCAGGCTGGCCCTGAGCTCAGCCTCAAACTCACATCACAGCAATCCTCCTGCCTCTGCCTCCCGAGTGCTGGGATTACAGGTGTGAGCCACCACGCCCAGCACTGTGGTATGTGGTACTGGTTGCTGCTGGGCGCGAGTCGCCACGCCCAGTTTGGTATGTGGTAACCGGGAATCGAGCCCGGGTCCTTGCACTTGCAAGACAGGCGCCAGAACCACTGAGCTAAATCCCCGGACCTACTTTTAGTTCTTATATGAATAAGGTTTTGCTGACTCTCTATCTGAAGGATGGCAGGAGCACAGTAGAAATGTCTCCTTTTCAAAGATTTACAAGGCCATGTTGATATAGCTGTTGAGATTCTTATGAAGAGACTTGAGAAGGAATGGTACGAAAGTAGGATTGAACTTACACAGGAAAACGTGGGAAAATCCCTTTGTTGTAAACTCTATCTCCAAAGGTAGCCCTTGCATTATTGTTCACAGGTTTGCACTCTTTGTTGGAATATACTTAAACATCTGCCTTCTGCTTCCTTCTATATCAAGGCTACAAAATGATTTATGCAAACAGTCTGATCTGTATATTGTGGGCTCTGTATTCTGTATATCTCAGATTGAAAGAGTTATAAGAAAAATGCATCTCTGTTCAAAATGGACAGAATATTTGGTCATTATTTCCTAAGAAATATAGTATATCAACTATATACACAGCATTTACATTGCAGTGGGTGTTATTGGTAATCTAGAGGTGAGAGTATAAAGGAGAATATGTGTATGCTAATATTGTATCATTCTACGCAAAAAATTTGAACATTTGTGGATTTTGATATTTACAGGGGTCTTATAATCAACTCCCATAAGATATGGAAAGGCCTATATGTATGTACTAGAGGGAAAAACATGTTTAAGGATGCTACTACCTAAATGGATTTTATTGTAACTAAAGTTGTCTAGATAGTAAGATATCTAAATCTAGTGATTTTCAACAGGCTTTTCTGTCTTTCCCCCAGAATGACACAGGACAAAGACACTGTTTTGGTGGTCTGCTCATCCCTGAGACACTAACTGTTTAAGTGCACATTCTGGGAATGATGATTCTCACTCTGCTGGCTCCGCTGAGCCAGCACAGCCACTGCATCTAGTAAGGGTGCAGAATCCACCATCTCATCATCCTTTCAAATTCAAGGAATCTGACTTCCTCCTGGAGAGCATCCAGACCTTCCTCTGCCCTCAAAAACCTCAAATTATCCACCAATCACTAACAGAACTAGGTACTTTATTCATACTGTAGCTCTGAAACCCACAAACTGTTAACACCTCTGCGAGCAAGAGGCCAACATTTTAAAAAAAAGAGAGGCCAGGTATTATTCCTGTTTTAATAAGCGACCTTTTTCATTCTTTTACTGATGAGTCTATTTAGCAGAGGAAAAAAACTCATCATGATGTGAATATTTTTGGTCATTTAGCTAAGACTAGATTATCATGGAGATAATAAGATGTTGATGCCAGCTGCAGTTTAAGAGTGGGACGTGATGTCTTCACCAGAGTAGCAAACACACACAGCTCCTGGCTCACTGTGTTGTGATGGATCCAGCAAATTCTTTTTGACAGATCCAGCAGCCATCTTGAAAAGCAATTTATTTCCAAGTAGCCGAAACAGCAGGGTGCTGTACAGACCTGCCTGAGGGCTACATCCTTTCACTTTGTTTTTGTTGTGATGGGGATTAGAGGAAAGGATGTTCTTTAAATCCCTACAGTGCATTATGTGTGGATATTATTTTGATGAAATAATATGTACTGGACCTGGTGAACAGAAACTATCAAGCACCTGTCTGTCTTACTAAGACGTGTATGTGATACAGGCTGAGCCATTTCAAGTTTAAAGAACTGTCACAGAGGGAGGTTTTCAGGAATTTAGTTATTTCTCATATTTTGGAAAATCCAGCCTAAAATGAGATATAAATTTTCTTTCATGATCCCTTAAAAGAAAGAGGCAAACCGTTCCTTAACATTTTTTGGATTTGGGAAGCATTGTATATAGGGGTTCTGTTCCTATCATTTTCTAGAAAACATGAAAGCCATTAATTTGTTGTTGTTATTTTGTCTTTTCTTTTCTCTCTCTCTCTTTTTTTTTTTTTTGGTATCAGGTATCAAATTCAGAACCTCGCATTTGCAAGGCAGGCATGGAAACCATTGAGCTAAATCTCCAGCCCCAGGACTATCAGTTTTGAATGCAGTTGAGATTTTTTTTAAAAAAAGCATTAAAAGTCTTTTTAGAAAGTTTACATTAGGTTTATGAGCTATTTGACCCAAAAGTATTAAACTTTTATTTCACACATGGGTTTTGTAGAAAGGTTTTGTCAAGAACAAAGCAGACCTGGAGATGTTTGGAGTAAGACTTGGCCTCTTCTGAATCCATTTTAGGCTTTGAACCACTTTTACTTTGTTCCTAGATTTGAAAAGAACAAGTGTCTCACCTTTGGACATAGACAAATACGCACCACAAGTGTAGACATGCACCACTCCAGTGCAAATGCAAATAGTACTATGACTCAGGACCAAGAAAAGTTAGAAGACACAATAAATTGCATGCTGCTCTTACTCCTTGCCTGCTTTTTCCTCAGACTATACCTACAGGTCCATTGGAGGAATTCTCTATGATTAGCTGGAAGAGAAGGAAAAACAAGAGGCTCAGTTTATGGATAGTTGGCATATGGGTACCCAGGAGGCTCACCCACTAGGGGTGACAGGGAGAGACTCAGAGGAAAGAAAATGCTCTCAGCAGGGAGAATCTTTGGCAGTTGTACTAGTCAGTTGTCCATTGCTAGGACAAAATACATGACAGAAATAATTTACAGGAGAAAAGATTAATATTGGCTCACAGTTTCAGATGTTTCAGTCCATGGTAATTTGGGACCGTCACTCTTGGGATTGTGGTGAGGCAGAAGCATGGTGAGAAGCATGTGGCAGAGCATAGCCACTCACTTTGTAGTACCGAAGAAGAGGAGTGTGTAAGTCAGAGTGCAAGGGACTGGTCACACCCAGGAACCTGCCTCCTCCAACAGGCCCATCCCCTTAGTAGCCCACTTACCTATTAGTGGATCCATTGTGGGTTAGCAATGTGTGGTCCCTTCACCTCACTAGACTCCACTTCCAAACACAGGAGCATTTGAGGAACATTTTAAATCCAAATTGTGACAATGGTGTGTCCCTGTGTTGAAAATACAGAAAAGTAGATAGCTTCATGAATCTATTTGCATGAACTAATTAGCCATCAGTTAAGGCTTTGGAAAGAACAAAGTTCTGGGAGAGAGATCCATGAGCGTAGAGAGGGAGGACTTCTGTGTCTCAGATAGATGTTCATGGGACAGTACAGAAGTGATGAAGCAGTGCTTTGATAGATAAGATGATCCTCTATAGGAACGTTAGCCTCTTTTTATAGACTTCGATATGAGGAGTCAACAGTGGCATATAAAGTGGACACTGTGGCAGGAGCAGGGGCCACACAGAGGCTCACTCTTGCCATAACTAATCTGTGTCCACTATTGTGAGTATCCAGTCTCCCTATACTGAGCCTCTTGCTAAGCCCCTGGTGTTACACCCTCTGTGATGTTCAGATCAGTCTTGGAGCTGTGGAAAGACACATGAAGGCTCATTTGTGGCTCCACTGGGAACAAAACCTGTGAGCACAGTTTTGTCATCTATAGGACGCAGTACATGCCTTATACCAGATGGCAATACAGAATACTATCTTTCCTAGTGCTGGAAACCATATGTCCAGGAGCCCAGGCCTGAAAGTACATAGGGATTTTCTTTTACATCAAATATATATTTGGAAGATATATTCCTTCCAATACTTGTGTATTTACAGAACTGTAGAGAGAAAGGCATTCACAAAGAAAGAAAATAATAGTTCTGTGGAATTAGAGGCTGAAGTTTGCCATCGGTCAGTGGAGGCTGGTGAAGCAACAGACAGAGAGGGGATTATTAAACTAATTAGGGTGACTCATTTCAATCACGAGGAGGAAATGGAGTTTATGCAACATAAGTCAGGAAGATTGTAGAACCTCCATAAGGTTCTTAGCTCCTTAAGACTTGCTCATTCCATGGCCCTTGGCAACAGGAAAGTGGTACTGCCAATAAAGAGCTGCCTGTCAAAGGATTTGCTTCCCCTAAGGATAAAGCTTTGACTCAATGACAGGCTAAGAACTCATCCAACCAGTGCACATTGAGAGAGCTGGAAAGCATGGAATGGGTGTTGGAAGAAAGCCTCCTGCAGTAGTTAGCAACTTGGACCTACTGAGTAGTTACTAAAGCTGAGACTCTAACAGTTATGTCTTACGATAACTATTTGTTTCCCTCGTGCTTCATCCTCCTCCTTTCACAAAGAGTACCAGTGGTAATAACACTTTTGGTCCTAGGTGAACTGATGTTCATGAGTAGGCTGAGAACAAGAGTGGATTCTGAGAGGTCAAAGGTAGGGACTGTGCCAGATCTTGTCTGCTGCTCTCTTCATCTGTCCTCTGCTCTCATGGATCCTTTTGTGTATAATTTTCATCAGTGGACTTTGCTTTTGACTGGGAGATAGAAAGCCATGAAGTTTTGGCTTCTTCCCCACCTAGTGTTACAGTTGGCCCAGTCCCTTGGCACTTAGTGACCTTCAGGCTTAGGAGCTCCCTCCAGTAGTAGCTGGTAGAAAATTATTTTTGAGTTGTTCTCCAAACCCTTCATGATAAACAGTCTCTTTAAAAACTTCTCTGCAGATTACCTGGTCTGAATATGTCACAATGGAACTCTGACTTGTCCACATACTTCATGTGATGTCTGGGGACTCTCTGGATGTAGTGGGTAGGTCCTGTCACTTTCATACTGAGAGAGTGAGAATCCCTTTTCAGTGTACTTGATAAAAACCTAAACGCCACAGTTCACACAGCCATATCTGGTCTCATTTCTGCCTGCTCTGAACCAGTCTCCCTTCACTTTGCTTTACCCCCAGCACACTCAGCCAGTTTAAGACCCCTTGTGTTCTTTCTTCTGAGATGTTCATCCCCAAGATCTGCCTGCCTATAACTTAAATTCCAGTTTGAATGTTACTCTTCAGAGTCTGCTAGATGCTCGATTACAAGTAGTCATCCAGGTGAGTGTGGAAGTGATACCTGTAATCCCAGGTACTCAAGAGGTTGAGGCAAAAGGTCTGCAAGTTTGAGGCCAACCTGGAAAACTTAGCAACAACTTGTCTTAAAAGAAAATGAAAACAAAAATGGCTGGAGACACAGCACTGTGATAGAGTGACCCTGAGTTCAATCCCAAGTATCAAAGAAGGGACTTATTACTTGCTAGTATTTTCTCATATGTATAATCTCTCCCTGTCTCTGTCTCTCTCTTTTTTTGAGACAGGGTCTCACTTTTGTGGTTCAGGCTGGCCCTGAGCTCAGTCTTGAACTCACAGTAATCCTCCTGCCTCTGCCTCCCAAGTGCTGGGATAACAGGTGTGAGCCACCACACCCAGCATTGTGGTATGTGGTTCTGATTGCTGGTTGGTGTGAGTATCTATACCTGGCATTGTTGTATGTGGTTACCGGGGATCAAACCCAGGCCCTTGCACTTGGAAGGCAGGCACTGGAACCACTGAGCCTGGCCCTTCCTATCTCTTAACCATTGTATGACCATCATCATTCTGCCCTCTAGAATGTCAGCTCAGGACATTGGGATTTTTTAGTATTTGTTGATATTGAATAAACCAGAAATTAGCTCTATGTTATAGTAAGATAACAAGAACTCAAAAATTTTACATTTCCTAAGGCTTGCAGTTATTAGTATCAGAGTCTGCACCCTACGACTTCTGATAACCATAAACCAGAGTCTCTTCTCCACCTGATTTCCTGAGTGTCAGAATGCTGCAGGAGATGGGAGCCTGTAGAGAGCAGCTGTATGCATAACCTCCTTCAGCCTGTACCAAAAACAATGGAAAAATGATGCTGGGTCATTCCTTGGTCTCAAAGTGAATTGTTTCCTGACACGATGTTATCTATCCTAGAAAAGTGTGGTTGAACAACTCAAAACAGTAGATATTAGAAGAGGCTTCATGATTCAGCAGCCAAAATAACTCTGTCAAATACTGAGTTAAATATGTCTGTTTACTATAGGAATTTTCAGAGATTTTTTTTATGTACATTGCAAATTTCTCAGAGCAGAATACCATGCAAAGTACACAAAACTGATTGGACTGAAAATACTTTTACTGGAATCATACTAACAGCTCATAGCATTTCCTAGAATAAAATTGAGTAAACTCTGAATTTAAATCTTAAGGATAGACATCATGTCAGCAGTACAGTTTTATTACAAAGATATCTTTAATAGTGAATTATTTTTTGTGTAGTGAAGGAAGAGGGAGTTTGTTCTCAATAGCATCTTTTGAATTTTGTTTGTGCTCATTTGGTTTTGTGAAAATCTTATTTTTTTGCACATTTGTGTCTGCCTATTTTTGTTTTTAATTTTTCTGGTCAAACCACATATTGCTTTTGTCTGAATATCCTGGTAGAAATGTGAAACATTTTAAGCCTGTCACAGATTCCTTTTGTTCAGGTCCAATTTTAAAGGAGTCTGGTGGTCAGTGGTCTCTTGCTGCCTGTACAGTGTGCCCTGATGGAGTTTGCAATGTAATATGAACTACATCCCTAGGAAATCTCAGAGTATTGAAAAATGAGTAATTTTCAATAGACAGTGAGAGATGTTTCAATGGGAAACATAGGACCTAACATAGAAGAACAGCAAGAATAATGTTTTTCCTGTAGGTCTTTTAATAATAGTGTCTTCTAAGATAGAATACTTATAGATAGAATAAGGTAAAAATTTTCATGCATTGAAACCAGATGAAAACAGACTTAGATCCAACCTACCTTTCCAGCAATACAATTAACAGGCTCTGCATTTCCTGTCCCATGTAGCTCTGCATTGCTCTTGGGATCTTTTTTTGCAGTTCAGCGCACAACTGCCTTGGAGTTTAAATAAAAGAAGCAAAGAAATACATGGACAAGAAGCAAATGAGGAAATGATAAAACTCTTACATAGCTCTTAGAGTTTGAACTTCATTGTCATTGAGATGTCTCTGTGTCCTTGGTATGTAAGAAAGATTTCCTGGAGACTATAGAAGTCTCAGCCCAAGGTATCTCCCCCATCTCCTGGTCCTTTTTCTCATGCACATCTCTCCTGGGCACCACGATAGCCCAGATATGAAATTTGGTCCTTTTGCTAATTCACACTGCCTTTTTTCCATATACATTCAACACCTCTTCCCAAATATTCACAAGCACAGTCAAATTTTTACTACCAAAATAGAGGAATCATAACTTATCAAAAGAAAAAAATTTTAATTTACAACCAAGCCTTTAATAACATACATACATTTAGCATTAAATATATATATATATATGTACATATACATATATATATAATATGTGTGTATGTATACGTATGTGTGTGAAATCCTATGGCCATCTAGTTCTGTAAGTATAGTTTGGATCAATCCTTCTTTGAGAAAATTTAGACATGTTAATTTGCAGACATTGGAGAGGTAAAATGATAGTGAAGAATTATAAGCCCTAAATCTAAGAGAAAAAAAATTTCCCTAGAGAAGAGTACTACATTTATGGATTATTCCTCTGAGGAGACTTGCTAATTTCTGGAGAGGCAATGAAGCTGAGGCACTCAGCAGCACCTTTGGAGGCATGGCAATGCAGGGAACACAAAATTGCATCCCGGTGCTGCTATGTGAGGGAGAAGGCACTGCTAAACTAATGCTTCTTTGGTTTAGACTCATAAATATTTTCAGGTGTTTTGCTATTAGTAAATTAACTTTTAAATTATTTATGGCTCAGAAGGGCCATTGAAATGAGAAAATATTTTGAACTGAACAACAATGAAAACTACACACCAAAACCTGTAAAACATCCACATGAAAGAATAAAAACTATAAAACTTCTTTAAGAAAACAGGATAAACTTGACAAAACTAGATGACTGATAGCTTCTTTATCAAAAGCACAACAAAAATAAAAACAAAAAAAATCAAAGCAAAAGCAGGCAAATAGGTTTGTAAGAGGGAAATAATCAAAAGTGAAAAGACAGTCATGGATTAGGAGAAAATATTTTACAACAAAACATTGAGAAGGGGCTAATATCCAGAATACATAAATAATTCCTATAACTAGTCAACAAAAACACTATCACAACTACAACATGGCAAAAAATACTCAAAAAAACATTTCTTGCTATATAAATAGCAAGCAAATGTGAAAATACACCCAATCTCACTAATCATCAAAGTATGCAACTTAAAACCACACTGAGATATTGTCTCTCCAAAAGAAAATGATGATTGACAAAGAAGTGCAGAAATTGGAATTATTGTGCACCATTAAATGTATGCGGATTCCTCAAAAAATTAAAAATAGATCTACCGTATAACTGAACAATCCACATTTGGCATGTATTCTTGACGTTATTTTGTTATCCCAGAAAAATATATAGAGTTGTGGATTTATATCACACAATAACTTATAAAGCTACCAAAGAGAATTTCAGAATGTCTTTTTACCGCAGGATAGCACAATCTTAATTTCCTCATAGACCTCTTGACGGAATGCAATTCTCTGTGTTTCCCATGAGTTATGCCCAGCAGTTCTATTCATCTGGGGCTCCAGTAATAGCTATGGTACTTTGCTGTAACACCAAGGGGCTGATGAGGGCAACAGGGATGTGTATTCTCATTTTTGGAGGCTAGAAAAAGTCTGAATCCATTGCTGCCAGTGGTTAAATGGTGGTTTCATTACTGAGTACCTTCTCTTAGTAAGTTCTCCTTCAACGGATCATGTAGTTTTATTATGTCCGAAAAGATGTGAGAAAGAGAATCAGGCTATTGGTAGTTATTGCACAGAGGTGACCACCATCAAGGGGAAAGCTGAGTTTAGTGTACATACCTCGCAGAATCCTAGGTGAAGCCATGGCAGAGGCAGACAGCACAAAGTGGGGTTCTACCACATATCCCAAGCTTCTATGGTGCTGGCAACCCTTCTCTGTCACAGAAGTTGTGACCTTAAGTGTAATATCATAATGCTGACTATATACATACTCGTATGCAACAGAGATCTGCAACTACTTCATCAAGACTGACGATACTCACTGAACAGTCCTTGGAACTGCCTTCTGAGCTTTGCTCTGTGCTTGGCTTCTCCAGCTGTGGCCCAAGGAGAGTGATGCAGTATGTGTCTGCTGGCGCCTGGCCAAGTTCACTTAGCATCATTATCTTAAATTCATTCATGTGGCATTTTAACAAGATTTCCTTCACATATCATTTCTTTCTTCCTTGCAATAAACTATCTGCTTCATGCACCATTCCCAGACTGCTCTGACACTTGTATAAAAGTATAGAAATTCAATTATGGATGATCTAGATTATTGAATAAGGATAATAAACTATATTAGTAGCTCATGTATATGTTATGTTGTAATATTGTTTTATCACATACTCTTTTACTTATAGAAAATAAAGTTTATTACCAACCTATACACTGTGTTACACTGGCAGCAGTCCCATACAGCTCATACCTAACGTTTTGAAGGCATTATTTTCTCCTGTGTTTTGTCCACCACGGTCCCATGAACCTTGTAGCCTGGGTGCGTAGTAGTCTTACATCACCCCGGTTTGTGTAAATCTCTGTCATATTCACACAACAATGAAGTTGCCTCGGGCTGCACTTCGCAGAACATATCCCTGTCATTAATCAATGCATGACTATACTTTACGAAGTTACTTTGTTCATTACCAGATGTTACTACCTTTCGAGCCTGAGAAGTTATCTCTGAAAGGCAGTTGCAATAAAATGTAAGTGCAAAATAAAACAGAGAACTTCATCGACCACTCTCTCCTTCACTGCTTTTGAGAGTCAGGCTTCATTTCTCCCAGAATGTCCTTTCCAAGGTGATTGAATGAGTGTCCATCTCATTCAATCTTTTAGCTTCAGAAATTCGGAACAGGTGCCACAATTACTTGAAAAATGCTATACAATGTTTGACTTTCATGGCAACAAACTGCTAGCAGAAATATTTTAAGCTGGGGGCAGAAAGGCAACTCCGGCTTCCTTTAATAAATATGTTTTATGGAGGTAATCTGTTGGTTAAGGCAGGGAGCTGCTTGGTTCAGTTTGAAGAATGTTCAGTTTAATTCTCAGGGCCATCTACCTAATAAGAGTCTCCTGGGTTTCCCATTAATCGGTGCATGTGTGGGAGGGGCCCCTTAATTTACATTTCAACAGGTGCCTTGAGTGGATTTTTTTCCTCTTTGCAGAATTTTAATAAGCCAGGAGAATGACAAGGACTGGAAAGATTGATTCCTTTCATTACTCGTGCAGAATCTCAGTAGCTTCCTCAGTGACTCTTACGCAGAATAAATTCCTACCTCAAAATATCTTCAAAGGTTTTGAAATTCAGACTTGTAAGTTAATGCACTTATTTTCATTCCACATTCCAGTTTTGTTGGATTCTACAAGTTCATCCATTTATGCTTTCATTCTTGGATCTTTAGTATTTTCTGACATCTTCTCACATCATGCTTCGTCACCTGCTGGGGCATACTCTGTAGAGCAGGAATGTTGTTCTGTTTGGTCACTGAAACATATCAGGTTCCTAGAATGGCTCCCGGTATTGGATATGTGTTTTGGAAAATATGTAGCATTGATGAGTAAAAGGAGTATCTACACACTGAAAGACAACTTCTCATCTTGTTGAAGCTCCCTAGCTGTGAGGACAAAAGTTCAGCCTTTAGTTCAAGATGTTAAGAGATGTTCAAATGATTCTACTTCAACTTGTACAGACTGTGGTCATCAGTGTGAAAATTTAGAGTTTTCATAAAAGTCCAGGGAGAGGAAAGAGAAAATTGAGGCTGATAATAGGATGACTAATTACAAGATAAAAGAGAGAGAGAGAGAGGAAGGCTCAGGAAATTCAGGATATGCAAATCTAAACATTGAGGCAGTCTCCTGGAGATGCTAAGTTGGCAATTCAGGTCCCAAATCTTTATCTGCAACTCTGAAATCACAGAGGCTGGAGTACAGCTCAGGGTGGTGGCGCTCACTTGTGCTTCTAGTGTGCGAAGCCCAGGGTTCAGTCTTTAGCACCAATAAATAAATTTTAAAAAATTGAAAAACAGTCAAGTTGAGGAAAAAAAAAACAAAAAAACTCATGGCATTGCAAAACCTGGCCTGAATTACAATGAAGATCCTTATGGTCCTTCTCTTGAGTATTAAGATTACTTTTTTCAAAGAGTCTCTATGACTAAATATGGGGGCTGCTGGTGTGATACATAATACACTTGCCTGAACATCATGAACGTCATTATGGTTATGAAGTCACGAAAAGTTTGAATTCCCAGACACCTTAGGCCCCACACGTTTCAGATAGGAGATTGTAGGCTTGAAGGATTAACATCTCATAAAGGTAAGTGGAAAAGGAGTGGATTTGTCCAGACCTCACAGAATAGTCTGGGGATGTTACGAGTTGAATTGCCCTGCCCCCACTCATTGAGATCCTAACCCTCAGTGCCTTAGAATGTGACTTTATTTTGAGATAGGATCTTTCACAGGAAATCAACTAAAGTGAGGCCCTTTGGTTGTATCCTAGTCCAATGTGAGTGATGTTTGTCTAAGAAGGGGAAATTTGGATTCAGACAGGCAAGAAGGAAGATGACATGAAGGGACAGAGAAGACACCATCTATACGCCAAGGCCAGAGACCTGGAAAACCTCTTCCCTCCAGCCCTCAAAGGAACCAACCCCACTATGCCTTAATCACGGTGTCTATCTTCCATCAGGGTCAGAGAACCAATCACTGTTGCTCCAGTCACCTAGTGAGTGGGGCTTTGTTGCTGCATCCTTTGAGAACTAATAGTATGGTGTATGGGTGCTCCATAGAAAGGGTACAGAAAAGATCAACATGTTTTCCTGACATTGAGCAGAGTAAGACCGAAAGTGCCTTAAAATCTGATTTGTGTTCCAGAGTTGTTCTCCTGATGTGGCCATGAAGAACCCAGCCTTTTTCCTGCTACTCTGAACCTTCTTCAGTGTGACAACAAGGTTTCTTATGGTTAAAAAGTGGCAACGGTGAAAGCTATTAGCTGTACCCTTTTAACTCTTTAAAAGAAAATTTAAAAGGAGTGCAGCACCCACGAGTCCCTTCCCAGAGAGGCACCTGCAACCCTAGATCTGTGCGTGGCTCTCGGTTGGTGCCAGTGCCGACTCCTCCTGTGGTCATCTGACCACAGCCTCACTGACCCAGAACTCCAGGATGCTTTCCATTCATTTATTTTCTCCCCCCATCTTTCCTTCCTTCCTTCTTTATTTCTAAAGCAATTTTTAAAATGAAATATAACACATACAAATTTATGTCCAAATTATGATGGACAGTTAATGTTGCTGTCGTGGGTTTTTTTTGTTACACACTGAGGACCCCAGTTCTCAGAGTTTCCTGCCTGGAAGTATCCAAAGGATAGCCCAAAATATGTTATTATTTTTGCCGGTACCCTTGCTATAAGTTGAACAAGTTTTGAATCTTCTACCTTTAACTCATTTTTCTTATGAACACTGTTATTTTTACGACTTGACCAGAAAATAGATTTTCAGTAATGTTTTTTACAGCAGAAACAACCAAATGTAAGATGCTCAACCTCTGACACAGGAATATGGCTCCATTAGTGGAAGGATGGTAGGGCAGTGACTTGTGGGGCAGGAATAGCATTATCTGTCTCAGCACATGTGGACATTGTTAATTCTGCTGTCACAGGTTCAATGCTGGTCAAAATGATAATGGTTCAGGAGGGAGAAAAATTACTACAACCGAATGTGGGCCCTGCCAATAAATAGTAATTGATGGATTGTCTTTCAAATGCAATTTGGTTATTAATAGGTTTGTGTAAGAGGCCTGAGAAGGATCTATGGCTCCTTTTAGGCATTACTTAGGTGTCCAACAGGCTGGAGAGGCAATTTTGTCCACAGACAGCAGATCTTTGAACAGCCTCACAATACAGAGGAGCTGGGAAATGTGAGGAGGAATGCCATGTGGCCAGTGCTTAGGGATTCCAAGGGAGTGCTGGAGTGAGAACTAACTGCTAAGGCCCAGACATGCTGCAGGCTTCCAGAGACAGCTCTCGGGAACCTAAAGCATATTAATGACCTGGACCAGCCTGGGAAACATGAGTCACACAAACCCCTCTGTCTGACCTGTTCCCATATGACAGAACCCGCACTGATGGGACACAGAAGAATAATTCCAAGTGCTTCCAAGGCCATTTCTCTGCCCACTGAGGAAAGAGGATGATCACCAGTCATTTGTTAAATCTGCAGTGTCTGGTTAAGAAACTGAGTTTTGGAGCCAGAGTACCTGAGTTTAAGTTCCAGCTATTCAACTCACCCAGTACCTGATCTTGACTAAATTGTTTAACTTTCCATGCTTCCATCTATAAAAGGAAGGTAATAATATACAGCACAAGGTTGCAAGGAATAAAAATATGTAATAGTCTAGAATAACAATAATAATACCCAATAAAGGGTCATTATTGTTACTATTACTGCAATAATTTTTATTAGAATGATCAAAGTTCATTCAAATGCCCAGCACCTGGTCTGGCTGCACAAATTAACTTACTTTTCATGGTGGGACTAAGAAAATAAGTTAAATAGCAGAATATTTTCTCTTTTCACCCAGTTACCCTTCTGAAAACTTCCTCTCTAAGGGACCACATCCTCTTTTCTCTTAGACCAAGTACTTCAAATGCTCCCATAGAACTGATTTCATGTCCAGCTCTAGGGATGAGCACCGATTCAGGGCTGGACAATCAACATAAGGGCTGGGGATTCAGATCCAGTGATATCACATCCGTCTTGGAAGCACACGGGCCCAAGTTTGATCCCTGTGGTACTGAAAAAAAAAATCTGTATTTCAAAGCAACATATTCCCCTTACCACAGAACTGCTCACACTGGGCATGGACTAGCAGAGTTAACAGGAGATGAATGCTTTACCAGGTCTTATGGGAAAATCACAGGTGTTTTCTATGTAGGATTGGAACCTAGGGGCAGAAACACGGAGTTCTAGAACTGCTGGTGGCCATTGGCAGCCTATAGTACTTCAGAATGGAAGTGGTGGTACAAGTTTCATTGTTCTTTTCGGCCCTTCTGAAACTTTAAAAGACTTCCCTAGGTTGAAGAAGTTCACAATTTGGGAGACTATTTTTGCTTATAAAAGGGGATTTTTACCTCTTTCTTGGCTTGTGATATGTCTGTTCTAGAATCTGCCAATAGGACACACCCTCACCTAACTTTTAATCACAAGTCAAGGAAACAAAGGACTTTACTCCGGGAAAGTAACAGTGGCTTTATCCTGTTTCCAGAAACATCAGTAGCTGAGGGTTCTAGCAGGGCCACCCCAGGGCCTGGGACTGGAACTACTGGGTAGAGTTGTCTGGTAAAGCTGTCTGCAGTGGGCTGGTTCTCAATATAGTATGAGGTTGTGTTTCTGGCTATGAGTCCCCAGTGTTGGTTCTTAAGCTTTTACATAGAAGGTGAACATTAGTTAAACTATTTCATTTATTCTCTGGTGTAAACTAACTGTAGCTGGTTTCTATATTTTCCATTTGTAAATCCTGAGCAACTCAGAATTAAAACCAGAGAAGGGCACGTTCAGGAGGCAGAAAGAGACCAGGTGCTGGCTGTCCAGATTCCGGGATACACCCCCAACGGAAGCCACCAGCCCCATTAACGTTGTTGTTGTTATTGTTTTTTTTAGGTTTTTTGAGACAGGGTCTCACTTTGTGGTTTAGGCTGGCCCTGAGCTCAGCCTCCAACTCACATCACAGCAATCCTCCTGCCTCTGCCTCCCTAGTGCTGGGATTATAGGCGTGACCACCATGCCCAGCACTGTGGTTTGTGGTACTGATTGCTGCTGGGGTGAGTCTCCACATCCAGTACTGTGTGTGGTTACCGGGGATCGAACCCGGGTCTTTGCGCTTGTAAGACAGGCGCCGGAACCACTGAACTAACTCCCTGGCCCAACCCCATTAACTTTTTTTAGCTATATGAACTAATGAGTTTTCTCTTTTCCTTATTTCCATTTAGGTTGAATTTTAAACTTGTATTTGAAAAATTTCAAGTATTACAATACCACACTATTCTCAATTTTGATGTTTCACACTTGTCTCCTAAAATTATTTTATGACAACAGTTAAAAAAAGAAAACATTCAAAAAACATCAGTCGCATGGAAGCTATTTATTTCCATGAACCAAGTCATTAGCAGAATTAGGCATCTCCTTATTGTTTAACATCAGATGAAGGCAAAGGAGCATTTGATGCTAATTTCATTCTTTACTCCATAAGTCCCTCAGCTTTTAACTTTTTCCTTTCTAATCCATACATGTGATTATGGGATATGAAGAAAAAAATACTTTTCGATCTGACTTTTAAGGTCCTGTCAACTTACAAAGTTAGAGACGGATTTGCATATTTATGCATTTAGTCTCACACCATTGCATATAGTTTTATAATAACCTGTCTACATTGCATTGTGAAAACAGAAAGCGCGTATTTAATCAGACTGAGGCTTGCCTCCCAGGGGAAGGGTTTCCTGAGTACAGATTGTAATTTGCTGAAATGTCTGACATCAGGGTCCCTCTGTGTCGTCATAACCTCTGGAGCATGCATTTGACATGGCTGTTGATTTACTCCTTTCTCCCATGAAAGGCTATCGTGTCTAACAGTTGGTGAGACACAGTGATATACTTTGTGTTTTCAGAGCGGAGTCGTACGGGTCTATGGGTCCACACCAGGAAACAGGATTTGGATTTTTGTCAAACTAGTCATCCCAGGTGAAACCAAGGGGAAAATGTAGAACCTTTATAAAATGACATATCTGTCTTACTAAAAAACAAAACAAGAGAGCATTTTGACATGACCCAGGTAACATAAACATAAAACATTGGATTTATTTGTGCTCTTTGGGTTTAAAATATAATTATTATAATTACAGAAGGAAATATCGATATTTTCATGAAGAGTAAAATTAAAGAAATGTTTAAAAAGAAAAATTATCCATAACATTATTGCCAGTCATTGCTTTTAAACACTGTAATTAGGCATAACTGTAATATATTTTTTATCACTTTTGAGATAGTTATTTCTATGTAGTTCTCTAAAAAGCTTTTAAAATAAGTTTTACTGTGTGTAAACAATGTGATGTCATGGGCTGTATAGAGAGATAATATAATAGTTACTACGGTGAAGTAGATTAACATTTATTTATCTTGGACAGATGACTCTAGTCTTAACTTCTTCAGCTAACGGTTAGGAAATTGAATTAGACCAATGATTCTCAAACTGTTGCTGTTGACAACTGTTTATTTTGGACAAAATTCTGCTACCTGTGACAAAAAGAGTAAATCAGTTAGTTTCTCAGAAAATAAAAGGTATTCAAATATATTGTTTCTTTATTGTTTTATTTTTATTCAAAGCACTCATTTTGCACAAACATAACTTTGCATATTTATGCAAACACATATCGTGTGGGGATTAAATCAGGGCAGATGACATATTTCACCTCACAGGTTCATCTTTTGTGTGGGGAATATTCAAAATCCTCTCTGCTAGCTATTTTGAAATATACAACTAATTGTTTTTAACCGTGGTTATTTGACCGTGTGTTGGAACTTCAGAAGTTATTTCTCTTCTCCTGTTGTACCTCCATACTCACTAACCAAACGCCACTGATGGCATTTTGGTTAACTTTTTTCTATCTTATTTTTTTAATGTATCAAACAAAATACAAAATCAGCAACTTTAAATTGGTTATCAAAATTTGGGAAACTTTAGTTCATGTAATTAAAAAATCATCATGGCAGGCAGTGCCTCGGGTCATGATGGCGTGATTCTAAAATTCCCAATTCCTACTGGAGACTCAGAGTACTAAAGTACTGTCTTCAAGGCTCAGAAAAACAAAAAATACAAAGAAGACAAAAACCCAGAAGACCCAAAAGAAAAAGAATTATTTGCGTTTTTTCAAAATGATGGGGCATTATTAAGGCCACCTGGTGTTCTACAAACCAACAGACAACTTGACCACAGATTCGTGAAACGTCAACTTCCTGCTCTCCTGGTGAACCTCCAGTTGGTTCCGGGGAGACGTTAACATTTAACAGGACCTTTGTTGGGTCTTCCAACTTCTTCATGGTTAGATATAAAACTGTATTTATTTAAACCAGCCTCACTAATCTCATTTTTAATTTTTAACCTGATAAAACAAGGCAACCACAGAACCAGACTCTATGGAAGGCAAGAGGGGCCATTTCCTTTCTCTTTCAGGATGTGGTTATGAGGAGCACATAAACTTCCAGAAATCGAGGCTGCCTGTTGTAGCTGTTTTAAAATCCTGCCTTGTAATTCAGCAAGTAGTAAAAACAATTAAGAGCACTTTGATAGATGGCTCTGATGAGTTTAGAAGTGCAGTTATGACCAGGATTACTCATCTGCAGGAAAAGGATGATGTGAGTTTACAAAACTGGGCCCCCGGGACTTGGGCAGCTGTGTCTGGGTAAATCAGTCACTCATCCCTTATGAGTTATCCTCATTAGAATGATTTCAGATTAATTCACTCAGATACGTGTGAATTTCTTGAGCATCACTAAGGGGTTCTCCTGCTTACCATATTCTACACAAAGATTTATAAACATTGAGTGGAGTTTAATATACTTTTCAAATTAAAATATATCTGCTTTTATCTATGATGTTATATTTTGTGATTCTCCCCAAATCTCCTAATTGCATTTTTGTGGAATTCTCTTGGCTGATGTGTTCACTTCTGTATGAAAGGCATAGCTCCAGGCTATACTTTCGTGGATCACTTCTATGGTTGGTGAAAGGCTTAGCCTGTTACTCTCATGAATATATATACAGCTGCTCCTTGTTTAATGAGCTACCTGCTTAGCTACTCTTGAGACTTGGGACCAAAATGTGTATAAATTCAAGCTGCAGTTTAAACTTGTGAACCATAGCTTAAACTTAACAACATGCATCTTGGACTTACAACTGATCTTTTGTTTTGTGTGGTTCTCTAGCTCTTGGTAAAACAGCCTCAGTGTCTTTTATTTTATTTTATTTTTTTTAAATTTTTTTTTTGAGACTGGGTCTCACTTTGTAGTTTAGCTTGGTCCTGAACTCAGCCTTGAACTCACAGCAATCCTTTTGCCTCTGCCTTCTGAATGCTGGGATTACAGGCGTGAGCCACCATGCCTGGCACTGAACCTGGGCTCTTGTGCTTGCAAGGCAGGTGCC
>PVIR01027175.1:0-23171 GCA_004026965.1 Petromus typicus
TCGCGGTTTGAGCTTCTAACCGGCAAAAGCAAGCAGAAACGCACTGTGGATCTCTGCCACGAAAAGGCACACTGCTTGCTGAAAGTACACTTCCACTGTGTTCCTGAAGTGAAGTTAGGGGCAAGACAATCACAGCTCCAGCTCCTTTTCCCTGAGAGAACCACTCTGCTGTTTCCCCCATTCACTGCCTTTGAATTCAATGAAAATCGCAGTTTGAGCTTCTAACCGGCAAAAGCAAGCAGAAACGCACTGTGGATGTCTGCCACGAAAAGGCACACTGCTTGCTGAAAGTACACTTCAACTGCTTTTCTGAAGTGAAGTTAGGGGAATACAATCACTGCTCCAGCTGCTTTTCCCTGGGAGAACCACTCTCCTGTTTCCCCCATTCACTGCCATTGATTTCAATGGAACTCACGGTTTGCGTTTGAAACTGGCAAAAGCAAGCACAAAAGCACTGGGATCTCTGCCTCGAAAGGGCAAAGTACTTGCTGAAGGAGCAGCTCAACGGTGTTCCTGAAGTGAACTTCGGGGCAAAACAATTGCAGCTCCAGCTGTCTTTTTCTGCGAGATACACTCCTGTTTCAAAGTTTCACTGCGATTGATTCCAAAGCAGCTCACTGACTCTGAACAAACTGAAAAAGCACGCAGAAAAGCACTGTAGATCTCTCCCACAAAAGGGCACACTGCTTTTTCAAAGTAAAATTCTACGGTGTTCCTGCAGTGTTTCGTGCCAAGAATATCACAGCTCCAGCTCTGTTTCCTAGGAGAAACTCTCTGCTGTTTCCCCTATAACCTGCCTTGGATTTCAATGGCACTGCCTTCGATTTAAACCATCAAAGCAAACCACAAGTCCAACCAGCAAAAGCAAGCAGAAAACCTCGGTGTATCTCTGCCACAAAAGGTCACAGTGCTTTCTGAAAGTACACGTCAACTGATACCCTGAATTAAAGTTAAGGTCAAGAGTATCTCATCTCCAGCTCTGCTACCCTGGGAGAAACCTTCTGTTTCCGTCATTCACTTCCATTGAGTTGAATGAAGCTCTGTGCCTGAGATTTGAACAGGCAAAATCAAGCAGAAAAGCATTGTGGATCTCTGCCATAAAAGGGCACACTGCCTGCTGACAGTACAGTTCCACTGCGTTCCGGAAGTGATGTTAGGAAAAAGACAATCACACCTTGAGCTTTTTATCCCTGGGAGAATTGCTCTGCTTTTGCCGAATTCACTGCCATTCATTTTCATGGAGCTCGCTGCCTATCACTCAAATGGGCTAAAGAAAGCAGAAAAGCACAGTGGATCTAGCCCATAAAAGGGCCACGGCTTGCTGAACGTACAATTCAACTGTGTGCCTGAAGTGGGTAGGAGCAAGACAATTGTAGCTCTAGCTCTGTTTCCCCGGGATATATGCTCGGCTATTTCCCACATTCACTGCCATTGATTTCAATGGAGTTAGTTGCCTGCACATCAAACTTACAAAAGCAAGCTGAATAGCATGGTAGATCTCTGCCAAAAAAGGGTATACTGCTTGCTGAAAGAAAAGTTCCACTGTGTTTCTGAAGTGAATTTAATGGCAAGAAAGTGGCAGCTCCAGCTCTTTTTTTCCTGGGAGAAACGCTATGCTGTTTCCCCAATTCAGTGCCATTGATTTCAAAGGAGCTCACTGCTTTCAATTAAAAAAGAAAAGCAAGGAGTGATTTAAAGCAGCTAAAGCAAGCAGCAAAGCAAGGTGTCTCTCTGCCACAAAAGGGCACACTGCTTGTGGAAGGTACAATTCTATGGTGTTACTGAAATGCAGTTAGAGGCAAGACAATCACAACTCCAGCTCTGTTCTCTGGGAAAAACACTCAGGTGATGCCCCCCAGCCACTGCCATTTATTTCCATGGAGCTCGCTCCCTGTGATCAACTTAAAAAAGGAAGCAGAAAAGCACAGTGGATCTCTCACACAAAAGGGCACACTGCTTGCTGAAAGTACAGTTCCACTGTGTTCCTGAAGAGAAATTAGAGGCAAAAGTATCGCAGCTCGAGCTCTGTTTCCCTGAAAAAAACGCTGTGCTGTTTCCCCCATTCACTGCCATGATTTCAATAGAGCTGGCTGCCTGCGATTTAAACCGGAAAAGCAAACAATGAATCAAACTGGCAAAAGCAAGCAGAAAAGCTCAGTTGCTCTTGCCACAAAGATTCACACTTTTGGCTGAGAGTACAGTTAAACTCTGTTCCGGAAGTGATGTTAGGAAAGGACTATCACACCTCGAGCTTTGTATCCCTGGGAGAATCACACTGCTTTTTCCACATTCATTGTCATTCATTTCCATGGAGCTCGCTTCCTATCATTCAAATGGGTAAAAGCAAGCAGAAAAGCACGGTGGATCTTGGCCATAAAAGGGCCACAGCTTGATGAAGGTACATCTCAACTGTGTTCCTTAGGTGAAGTTAGGGGCAAGACAATCGCCGCTTCAGCTCTGTTTCCTGGGTGAAACGCTCTGTTACTTCCCACATTCACAGCCATTGATTTCAATGGAGCTCACTGCCTGCGATTCAAACTGACAAAAGCAAGCCGAAAAGCATGGTGGCTCTCTAACACGAAAGGGCACACTGCTTGCTAAAAGAACTGTTCCACTGTGTTTCTGAATTGAAGTTAAGGACACGACTATAGCACCTTCAGCTCTGTCTCCTTGGCAAAAAACGCTCTGCTGTTTCCCCATTCACTGCCATTGATTTTGATGCAGCTCGGGGCCTTTGATGCATAGTGGCAAAAGCAAGCAGAAAAGCACAGTGGAACTCTGCCACTAAAGGGCACACTGATTGCTGAAAGAACACTTCCACCTTATTTTTGAAATGATATTAGGGGCAAGCTCTGCTTTTTCCCCCATTCACCATTGATTTCAATGGATCTGGATGTCTGTGATTTAAATCGTCAGCAAACAATGATCAAACCTGCAAAAGCAAGCACAAAATCTCGGTTGATCTCTGCCACAAAAGGTCCCACTACTTACTGAAATTACAGTACAATTGTGTTCCTGAAGTGAAGATAGGGGCAAGACTATTGCACCTCCAGCTCTGTTTCCCTTGGAGAAACCCTCTACTGTTTCCATTATTATGTGCCATTTAGTTCAATGGAGCTCTTTGCCTGAGATTCGAACGTGCAAAAGCAAGCAGAAAAGCATTGTCAATCTCTGCAACAAAAGTGCACACGGTCTGCTGAATGTAAAGTTCCCCTGTGTTCAGGAAGTGATGTTAGGAAAAAAACAATCACACCCTGAGCTTTGTATCCCTGGGAGAATCGCTCTGCATTTTCGGCATTCACTGCCTATCAGCCTTTGAAATAAATGGAGCTCACTACCTGTGATTCAAACTGAAAAAAGCAAGGAGAAAAGCACAGTTGAAGTCTGACAGAAAAGGGCACACTGCTTGCTGAAAGAACAGTTCCACTGTGTTTCTTAAGTGAAGTTAGAGGCAACAGTCAAAGCTCTAGCTCTTTTTCCTGGGAGAAGCGCTCCGCTGTTACCCCATTCACTGCCATTGATTTCAATGGATCTCGCTGCCTTTGATTCAATCCACCACATCAAGGAGCGATTCAAAGCAGCAAAAGCAAGCAGAAAAGCATGGTGGGTCTCTGCCACAAAAGGGCACACTGCTTTCTGAAAGTATAGTTCTACAGTGTTTCTGAAGTGAAGTTAAGGGCAAGAGTATCGCAGCTCCAGCTCTGTTTCCCTGGGATAAATGTTCTGCTCTTTACCCCATTCACTGCCATTGATTTCAATGTAGCTCGCTGCCTGCGATTCAAACCATCAACGGAAACAGCGATTCAAACCTGGTAAAGCAAGAAGGAGATCATGTGGATCTCTGACACAAAAGGACACACTGCTTGCTGATAGCAAAGTTCCCTGTTTTCCTGAAGTGAAGTTAGGTGCAAGAGTATCACAGCTCCAGCTCTGTTTCCCTGCTAGAAACACAGCTGTTTCCCCCTTTCACTGCCATTGATTTCAATGGAGCTTGCTGCCTGTGATCAAACTAAAAAAAGCAAGCAGAAAAGCACGGTGGATCTCTGACACAAAAGGGCACACTGCTTGCTGAAAGAACACTTCAACTGTGTTTCTGAAGCAAACTTAGGGGCAAGACAATCGCAGCTCCTGCTCTGTTTCCCTGGGTGAAACGCGCTGCAGATACCACCATTCACTGCCATTGATTTCAATGGAGCTTTGTGCTTTCGATTCAATCCACCACAGCAAGGAGTGATTCAAAGTGGCAAAAGCAAAGCAGAAAACTACGGTTGATCTCTGACACAAAAGGGAACAATGCTTGCTGAATGTACAGTTCAACTGTGTTCCTGAAGTGAAGTTTGGAGCAAGAGTATCGCAGTTCCAGCTCTGTTTCCTTGGAGAGACGCTCTGCTGTTTCCTCCATTTACTGCCATTGATTTCAATGGAGCTCGCTGCCTGCGATTCAAACCGGCAAAGCCAACATCGATTCAAACTAGCTAAAGCAAGCAGAAAAGCACGTGGATCTCTGACACAAAAGGACACACTGTTTGCTGAAAGCACAGTTCCACTGTGTTCCTCAAGTGACGTTAGGGGCAAGGGTATCACAGCTCCAGCTCTATTTCCCTGTGAGAAACACTGCTCTTTCCCCCTTTCACTGCCATTGAATCCAATGGAGCTCGCTGCCTGTCATCAAACTGAAAAAAAGCAAGTAGAAAAGCACAGTCAGTCTCTGACACAATAGGGCACACTGCTTGCTGAAAAAACAGTTCCACTGTGTTTCTGAAGTGAAGTTAGGGGCAAGAAGGTAGCAGCTCCAGCTCTTTTTTCCTGGGAGAAATGCTCTGCTATTACCCCCATTCACTGCCATTGATTTCAATGGACCTGCTGCTTTCGATTTAAACCACCAAAGCAAGGAGCGATTCAAAGCAGCTAAAGCAAGCAGAAAACTACGTTGGATCACTGATACAAAAGGGCACACTGCTTGCTGAAGGTACAGTTCAATGGTGTTCCTAGAGAAGTTAGGGACAAGACAATCGCAGCTCCAGCTCTGTTTCTCTGGGAGAAACTCTCAGCTGTTTCCCCCATCCACTGCCTTTGATTTCCATTGAGCTCGCTGCCTGTGATTCAAAGCGGCAAAAGCATGCAGAAAAGCACAGTGGAACTCTGCCACAAAAGGGCACACTGATTGCTGAAAGAACACCAACTGTGTTTCTGAAATGAAGTTAGGGGCAAGATAATCGCAGCTCCAGCTCTGTTTCCTTGGAGAGAGTCTCTGCAGATTCCCCCATTCACTGCCTTTGAATTCAGTAGAGCTCACTGCCTACGATCAAACTGAAAAAAGCACGCAGAAAAGCATGGTGGATCTCTGACACAAAAGGGCACACTGCTTGGTGTAAGTACAGTTCCACTGTGTTCTTGAAGTTATGGGCAAGACAATCGCAGTTCCATCTCTGTTTCCCTGGGAGAAAGGCTCTGCAGATTCCTCTTTTCACTGCCTTTGATTTCAATTGAGCTCACTGCCTGTGATTCCAAGCCGAAATGCATGATGCTCTCTGCCAAAAAGGCCACACTGCTTTTCCAAAGTACAGTTCCACTGTGTTCTTGAAGTGAAGTTATGGGCAAGACATTCACGTCTCCAGCTCTGTTTCCCTCGGAGCAGTCCTCTGCTGTTTCCCCCATTCACTGCCATTGTTTCAATGGAGCTCGCTGTCTGTGATTCATACCAGCTAAGCAAGCCCCAATTCAAACCGGCAAAAGCGAGCAGAAAAGCACTGTGGATCTCCGACATAACAGGCACACTGCTTGTTGAAAGTACAGTTCAGCTGTGTTCCAGAAGTGAATTTAGGGGCAAGACAATCGCAGTTGCAGCTCCTTTTTTTCGGGGAAATGCTCTCAGATATTCCCCTTTCACTGGTGTTGATTTCTATGGAGGTCCACAAAGACGCGTGTCACCCTGCACGGAAACTGCACTGAAAAGTGTAGGAACTTTCTGAGCATGGTGTTTGCATCTCCTGCAAGGGATAATCTTCTGCCCCAGTTCACTTCTGCCCATCTGTTTGCTCTTCCAAATGTGGAGCCTTCTGTTCCTTCTGCTTGCCTGGTATGCAAACCAGGAAAAGCAGGCAGAAATGAGTGCCTGTTTCTCTGCCCCTAACTGACACTGAGCTTACAGAAAGTACAGTTCAACTGTGTTCCCAAAATTCCATTTTGGGCCTTGTAAACTTAAGTCCAGCTCCATTCTCCTCAGAGGATTGCACTGAGATATTGCCCATTCACTTCCTTTGGTTGCAAAGGAGGTCACCAGAGGCGGGAGTCAAGCTGCACGGGAAAGTGCACTGCAACCTACAGGAACCTTTTGAGCATGGTGTTTGTGTCTCCTGCAAGGAAGATTCTTCTGCCCAAGTTCACTTGTCTCCTGTTCTTTGCTTTTCCAAATGAGCAGTGTTCTGCTCCTTCTGCCTGCCTGGTATACATACTGGAAGAAGGCAGAGAAGAACAGCTGTTTCTCTGCCACTAAATGCCACAGAGCTTGCTGAAAGTACAGTTCAACTGTGTTCCTGAAGTTACAGTTGGGGCCAAAATATCAAAGCTATAGCTCTGTTTTCCTGGGAGAAATACTCTGGGCTTTCAACCCTCACTGCTGTTGGTTTCCATGGAGTTCGCCGTAAGCAGGTGTCAAGTGCACTGCAAAGTGCAGGAACCTTCTGAGCATGGTGTTCTCGTCTCCAGCAAGGAAGAATTCTCTGCCAGAGTTCACTTGTCTCCAGCTCTTTTCTCGTCCAAATGAGCCGCCTTCTGCTTCTTAGACCTAATTGTTATCCAGGTTGGAAAAAGCGGACAGAAAAAGATGGCTTTTGTTCTGGTACTATTTGTGACAGAGCTGACAGAAAAGAGTTCCACTCTCTTCCTGAAGTTACATTTTTGGCTATGGGATCAAAGCTCCATCTTTGTTTTCCAGGGAGAAACACAGTTTTATTGTAGCTTACAATCCTGGAGGAGCAAGGTTCAGCATCTATCTATATCTGTGGACCATCCTCCTGGTGAAAGAGTCCCATGGTGACACTTGGCATCACGTGTCAAAAGACAGGGTATGTGTGTGTGTTCTCTCTCTCTCTCAATTATTATATTTTTTACCATTGGGGAGTGAACTCTGGGCCTTGTGCATAGGAGCCTATCCCTACATCACTGAGATATATCCACAACCTCCTCGCAATTATAATAAAGTCCTCAGTATTTTTCATGTAGGCTTCACTCCACAAACCTTATCTAATGAGAATCAACTCTCAAATGTTTCACCCTTCAACACCCTTAACAGAATCAATCTCCCTTTCATGCTTAAAATTGTATTTTCACACATGAGGACTTGAAGGAAACACTCAAACCATACTTAAAGGCTCACAGCTTACAGATATATCCTGAAATGTAAAGTGAGTCTGAAACTTTGAATTGAAGCAGAAATAACTGAAAACATTGAATCTCCATATTAGAAGCTTCATGAACACACTCTTCATATAAATTTTCTATCAGTGGATACACATATGTCATACTGAGGAATGATTCACCTCAGCAGATGAAACTGTATACTCCCAGGAGTATGTTCAAGTCATTGCCTTGTTCTCTGAAGATATGCAATATTCCTGCCATTTTGATATCTTAAGGAGAAATTTTTTTTTTTTTTTTTTTGAGACAGGGTCTCGCTTTGTGGTTCAGGCTGGCCCTGAGCTCAGCTTCAAACTCACATCACAGCAATCCTCCTGCCTCTGCCTTCTGAGTGTTGGGATTACAGGTGTGAGCCACCACATCCGGCACTGTGGTATGTGGTACTGGTTGCTGCTGGGTGTGGGTCTCCACATCCAGTATGGTATGTGGTAACCCGGGATCAAATCTGGGTCCTTGTGCTTGCAAGACAGGTACCGGAACCACTGAGCTAACTCCCAGGCCCTTAAGGAGAAATCTTGATATCAAGATACTATTCATGGGATGTTTATGCAGGATCTTATCTTTAAATTTTACAGTGACTTGAAAGAAATGTGAGGATTCTGTATTCAGAATCATTTGCATTGATGACAACATCTTATGTTTTCCTTCAGTCTGATTCAGGCTGAATCCAATTTACTTGACAGATATCTGTGTATGGATATATACACATGTATAAAATGCATATATGGGGCCGGGGGTTTAGCTCAGTGGTTCTGGTGCCTGTATTGCAAGTGCAAGGTCTTGAGTTTGATCCTTGGTAACCATATACAATGTCAGGTGTGGTGACTTATGCCAACCAGCAATCAGTACCATATACCACAGTGTGGGACATGGTGGCTCATGCCTGTATTCCCAGCACTCAGGAGGCAGAGGCAGGAGAACTGCTGAGAGTTTGGAGCTCACCTGGGCTACCCATAGTGAGTTCAGAGCCACCCTGAACTACAAAAGTGAAACCTTGTCTCAAATAATTAAAATTAAAATTAAAAAATAAAATGCATGTATATAATGTGTATATATATAAATGCATATATATATATATAGACTTTAAAATTCTAACTGAAAAATTTAAGTAGCACTAAGATACAAAATATATTAAAGATTATGGAGGGGCCGGGGATATACCTCAGTGATTCTGGCGCCTGTTCGATCCCCGGTAACCACATAACAATACTGGGCATGGAGACTCACCCCAGCAGCAACCAGTACCACATACCACAGTGCCAAGCGTGGTAGCTCACACCTATAATCCCAGCACTCGGGAGGCAGAGGCAGGAGGATTGCTGTGATGTGAGTTGGAGGCTGAACTCAGGGCCAGCCTGAACCACAAAGCGAGACCCTGTCTCAAAAAGCCTTTAAAAAAAAAAAAAACGACTATGGGCTACAGTGTAATACTTCAATATATTAATTCAATGTTCAGGTAAATTGCCCCGGCCCGCGGGGTTAACAACGTGGGTACCTAGGGGGGAGAGGGACACAAGAAATGGAGACAAGACAGGAGTCTGATCAAGTCTCATTTATTGAAGCCCAGCAGGGCATTTATATAGTATCCAGTAACAGGAAGGAGTCAAGGTATATGAGGTAGCTCGGGGTAGGATGATTCTGATGGCAGAAGGGGAAGGATGGGTTTTCATCCTGCTCGTAAGGAAGGCATGGCACTCAGAGAATGTGGAAGTCTCCAGGTGGATGTGACTCAAATGTCCTCGCTAATGGCTCCCCACAGTAAATTAAGAAAATATAGTCACATTTAACATGTCTATTAAAGTTTTTATTATTACATGTACATAGCACACAATGATTACATTCATTGTGGGAAATTCATACATATACATAACCCAACCTAGAGTTAGAGGAAGAGTTAAGGTTAAGGTCAAGGTCAAGGTCAGAGCCAGGGTCAGGGTTAGACTTTAGGGTTGAGTTACGACTAGGGTTAGGATAGTGTTGTTGTGCACTTACTAGTGTATTTGGGTTCCTTATCTAAGATTAGTATTAAGGTTATGCTTAGGTTTAGGATTATGGTTATGATTAGGTTTAGGGAAAGGATGTGTGAATATGCTAGAATATTTAGGTTCCTTTTCAAAGCTTGGAATTAGGGTTAGGGATAGGATCAGCGTTAGGAATGCTGTTGGTGTATATTTATTAGTATGCTTGGATTCTTTTTCTAGCTTATAAATATGGTTAGCATTACAATTACAGTAAGGGATAATGTTCGTGTGAATATACTAGGGTATTTGAGTTTCTTTTAGCATTTTGAGACAGGGTCTTGCTTTGTAGTTCAAGCTGGCCCTGAACTCACTATATAGCCCAGGATAACCTTGAACTCACAGCAGTCCTCCTGCCTTTGCTTCCTGAGTACTGAGAGTATAGGTGTGAGCCACCACACCTGCCCTTGATTTCCTCTTCTAGGGTTAGGTTTAAGGTTAGGAATGTATTAGTGTCTTATACTGGTACTGGTGTTGTGCATTTTTAATAGTACATTTAGGGTTTTTTCCCAGTCTTAGAATTAAGGTTAGGGTTATGATACTGGTTAGGGTTTGTGCTGGTGTGCATTTAGTAGTTTATTTGGACTCCTAGCTTTAAGAATTGAGTTAGCAGCTCAGTTTGTGATTGTAACATCTTGGAAACAACCCAAATGTCCATCAAGTGGAGACTGGATAAAAAAGCTGGTTCTTCTACACAATGGAGTATTACTCTGCCATAAAAAATGTTTGAATCATTTCTACTTAAATGGACATACCTTGAGGATATCCTCATAAGTGAAATAAATAGGTTACAGATAGGTAAATATAGCATCTCTTCTGTGGTATGAGAAAATAAAGATGTAAATGAGTTCTGGAATTGTATGTTATATATTGTGAAATAGAAAATACTCAAAGTGAAATAGTGTGAAGGGGGAAACATAATGAGATTATAACAAAAAAGAAAGGAAACAAATTTTATGTATATGGGAGGTGGTAGGGTGGTTAGGGCTATGGGAAAAAATGAGAATTAAGTTGTGTCTTATACTGGTACAAATCCCCATTACGGAGTGCAATCATGATATGTATATGCAATGTACCAATAAAGATTTCAATTAAAAAAAAAGAATTGAGTTAGGGTTAAGATTAGACTTAGAAATAGTATTGGTGTGCATTTGTGTGTAGATTTGGGTTTTTTTTCCTATGTATAGGATTAAGGTTAGATTCAGGATTAGTTTTAAGCATTATGTGGTTGCTTACTAGTGCATTTTGGTTCCTTTTCTAAGCTTATGATTAGGGGTAGGGTTAAGATTAGTGTTAGGGATAGCACATGAATATGGCCTTAGGATTAGAGTTACAATTAGGATTAGTAGAGTATTGGTGTGTATTTACCAGTGTATTTGGGTTTCTCTTCTAAGTTTTGGGTTAGGATTATTTGGGTTAGGGATATTTTAGTGTGCATTTACTAGCATATTTTGGTTCATTTTCTAGGTAAATTAAGATTACAGATAGGTATAAGCATAGCATTACTATGATCAGAGTATTTGGTTTCCTTTTCTAGGCTTAGTATTAGGCTTAGATTTAGAATATGGGTAAAGAATTATGTTGGTATGCATTTACTAATGCATTTGGGTACATGTTCTAGGTTTAGATTAGGGTTAGGTTAGGACTAAGGTAAGGGATACCATTAGTGTTAATATAGTTGAGCATCTGGCTTCCATTTCAAGGCTTAGGGTCAGGTCTAAGGTAAGGATAAAGGTCAGGAATGCTGTTGGTTTGGATGTACTAGTGTATTTTGGTTCCATTTCTAGGCTGATTAGGATTAGTGTTAGAATTAGACTTAAGAGATAACATTGGCAATCCCAGTGTGAGAAAATCAAGCACATTTCACCAATAGAGTAGAATGCTAGTCTCTGCTGCTTCTGCTTTAGGACAGAGTAGCAGGAGTCTCCCTGAGGCTTGGACATCATGGATGTGACTTAAGGACTAGAAACTGCATTCCAGCTCCACTCTCCAGAAAAGACTTGCAGAGGTCTGAGAGTTTAACAAAGAACAACCTGATGTATGAAGCCAAACTGCCTTTTCAGAAACTTCCTGCTGTTTAAACTGCACTTTTGCTGCTGGCACAATAATCTCTGCTGGGGACTGCTCCAAAGAGTCAGTGGGAAGAATGGTGTAGAATGCTTTAGCTCCTGTGAGCAAGGATGTAGAACTTCCTGAGTACGGCAATCTTTTTAGCAACTTTGTAGAATGCTATCCTCAGCAGTTTGGGTGTATCATTATGACAGAATGGCAGATGCATTCTCCCAAAATCTTCTAAAACCTGAATATCGGTTAGGTCTAGAAAGTGTATTCCCTCTTCAGTGCCCAGAAAACATTGGAGAACTCTGAACATTTGACAATGAAGAACTTGTATTAGAAATTAAACTGCCTTTTCCAATAGTTTGCCCTGCTTAAACTGGTTTGCCCACTGGCATTCTCTCTGGTGGAGTCTGCCTCAAGGAATTCAATGGAAGTGAATGGCATAACGTGCACTAGCATCTGTGAGTTAAGTACCTGCTATTCTGTGAGTGTGTCAATCCCATGTCCATTTCAGAAACTGAGCAGAACACTAATTTCTGCTATTTCTACATGTCATTCTGACAGAATGGTTGAGGGACTCTGATGCTTGCCCACTGTAGATGCCCATTAGGTCTGGAAAGTGCTCTCCAGCTCCTCAGCCCAGAAAAAGACTTGAAGAGCTCTCAATGTTTGGCAAAAAACAAGATGATGCCAAAAGCTGTCCTGCTTATTTTCAAAGTTCCTGCTGTTCAAACTGCAGTTTTCCCACTAGCCTTCTCCCAACTGGAGGCTCTTCCCTACAAGCCCATGGGCATGAATGGTTTCAAGGACATCAGTTTCTGAGCAAGGAGCTAGAACTCCCTCATGTGACAATCAAGTCCATTTCATTGACTGAGTAGAACACAAATCTCTCCAGGTTTCTGTGGGTCTTTCTCAGAGAAAAACAGAGGGATTCTCCCTGAGACTTGTACATGGTGGATGCCAATTAAGGCCTAGAAAATGCATTCCAGCTCCACTGCCCAGAAAAAGTTGGAGAGCTCTCCATATTTGGCAGAGTACAACTTAATGTTAGAAGCCAAACAGCCTTTTCAGAAAAGTCCTGCCATTTAACCTTCAATTTTCTTGTTGGCATTTATGCTGCTGGAAGCTGCTCAATACAAATCAACAGAAGTGAACTATATCAAGTGTATTTTTCTTCTACATGAAAGGAAGAACATTACTGCTTTCAGTCTTCTTACAGAAACTCCACTATCCAAGAAGACTGAGTTCCTACCTTCAAGGAGAAAACTACATCAAATACCACTGGGTCTAGAGAGTCCAGTCACTGTCTTTTCTTCAGGCCCATTCATCCTAATAATGCCTCGCTACCCTTCTAAAATGGCCTACATGTCCACTTCCCTGTTCTCTGTAAAATTCATCCATCTTGCCCTTAAGTTTCATATTTTAAGTGGCTCTACACACAGCTATATGATAATCAATCTGTGAGCCTTTTCTCTTGTTAAGCTGTGTGTTGCCATTTTCTTTTGGAAAAGGCTTAAACTTTTGGAGGAGGATAGGGAGCAATGTCTCTTGCCCGTCCCCCCATCTTGCATGGGATGAGGAACACTGATTTCCTGATGTGGAGGTCAAAGGCCAGCCTGGTGCACTGGACCCCTTCCCAACGACCTTCTGTAGTCTGGGGAGTAGGCAAGGAGAAGAGCTGCACCTCTGGAACGAACTTACACAGAAATATGCAGAGACAGATAATCTACTTGACAAGACTCCACTTGAGTGTTTTCTCCTTTCAGTTCTGTTGAAATTTCTCTTAATACAAGTCCTAAAAGGAGCATCTAATTGTCCCATGAAGCTGAGGTGTTCTGTGTAGTGAATAACTGGCCCACTATTTCCTGCCTGTCTGCAGCAACATCGCACTGTGAGGCACTCAGAAATGACCTGTATCTTATTCAGACAGTGAGGGCGAGATGCTAACATAAGTTTATATCAAAACTAACCAAAACTTTCCCAGTCATTAGTGGGTCAATTTTCTTCAGATGTTCATCAAAATGGAAAAGTAAAGCTGTTCACCTTGTACCTTGCTGGGGTGGCACCTTGGCCATAAAGAAGCCAGGCACTGAAGTCAGATCATACACACTCTCCTCTTCAGTGTCTACAAGGGAAGGTTGGCACAGGGAAGGTGGGAACCAACACCCCTCAAAAATCACTTTATTTATTTATTTGATACTGAGGAGCTTGTCACCTTGCTCTTGCAAGGCAGGCACCAGAACCACTAAGCTAAATCCCTGGTCCCAGGACATTTTCCTGAAAGCGTTGATTCCTTCCAGCCAGCCAGGCTCTGCATGAGGTCCTTCCTCAGGTCACTGACGCTCACCATGCACTGACACAGAGGTCGTGTTGTTTTACAGAGGTTCCCAGGGGCTCTGACCAGGGCAGCGAGGTTCCTATTGTGAAACCTCTGGCTGTGCATTCCAGCAGGGAATGGCCCACCCTGTTTGGTCTGCAAGTCTGCCCAGCACCTAACTCTTCACATCCAGAGAGACGTTTTCCTCATCAGTTTCATTAGGTTTGAACTGGCTGCCCAGTGTTAAGAAGGAATATCTCAGGCCTCCAGCCATGCTGAAAGAAGAGAAAACAGTGAGAATAATACCTGGGAATTCCACAGCTGGACAGCAGAGCTGACACCTATACAAATGCAGCTAGGTTGGTTTGGGGGGAAGATTCAGCTCTTACATTCTTAAGGTTTGTGGCTGATCTAATGACAATTTAACCTGTGGGGGCAGAAGCAGTAATCAGATGATAGAAACTCAGAAACTACACATTTGCTTTTTACTTAACAAACTATATTCCATTCCTAAAAGACATTCAGGTCCTCAACACAAAGATTCCTTTGAAAAGTATTCTACTGGGCCAGAGACAATGGCATATGCTTATATTCCCAGTTAATCAAGAGGCTAGTGAAAAGGGTCAGAAATTGGAATCCAGTCCAGGAAACTTAGCAAGCCAGACTCTGCCTCAATTAAAATAGCCTTTTAACTCCATGGAAGAGCACCCTGGGTCCCATCCCCAGCACAAAAAGTTAAAAGATCTCAGTTAGTCAATCCTCAGGGTATCCTTAGTAAATGGCATTTAGAATGGGCATGAGTTAGTGAGACCCACTCGGCAGGAGGAAGACATAATTTAGGGGACCCTTCTGGGAGGACAATGCAGAAATGAAGTCAGACCCTGGCCCTGTGGATGTTCATGATCCCAGTCCCAGGAATAATGTAGGTCAAAAAAGAGAAAAAAAAATAAGCAAAACTGGTGCTGGGCTCAGAGCCCCTATGTTCAATCTCTACACCACCAACAAATGAGAAAGAGAGGAATTGAAGATTTAAACAAAATAGTTTTTAAAACTATAATATAAAAATACCTTCTGGCTTAAAATATATGATTTCTTTGTCCACTTTTGTTTATTACATATCAAACAAATGGGCAAAAATAAGAATCAAGATATATCATGTACAAGTACATATACCCTATGATGAATGTGTTCATTATATATACTTAGAATGTACCAATAAACTTAATTTTTAAAATTCTTATTGTAATCAATTCAGTTTTAAAGAAAAAAAATTCACTCACCAAATATTTAACCCTATAAAGTTTATTAGAGAGAAAATGTAGTCTCCACCAACTAACATTCCAATGTAGGCAACAGACACATTCTGGAAAAAAAGGGAGAATTCATCATTAAAACTGAAGGATTTAGAGAATATACTTGCATATGGAAAAATGTGAAAGTAGACATTTTAATTACTTTGCATAGAAACTTGTAGGTAGAAGATGTTGAATAAATGAACAAAAATCATTATGTGTAGCTTTAGAAAGAAATACACTGTAGTAAAAACACAATTTCAGGCAAAAGATGGGAGAGTTGTCATAATAAGCTTCTGCCTGATTTATCAGCTCCTGTCTTTTGCCATCATTAGTCATGAATAATAATTGTAGAGGCTTTGCTTAGAGTAGAGACGTGGACTAAAACCCAGAACCACTACTGACCGAGGCAGGTCCCCATCTGTGGTAGGAGTTCATACCAATGGAAAACCTAAGCTATTCTGGTAGAACAGAATGCAGAACACAACCCCTGCTCATTCCTTGTCTTAAAAGTGAGCACAGATTTCGGTGAAAGCAGTTCTACTTAGGGTTCGATTTTTAGTGGGCGAGTCCCCCCAGAAAACCAAACTGATCATGGACAACTGCAGTTTTTTCCTTCTAATTTCTACTTCATCTTCCCAAATCATCCCTTCTCACTTACCCCAACTTAAAAGAAATGATTTGTTCTTCCTTTTTAAAATTTAATGTGGCTGAATGGAGGAGGAATCATGCTACATCTACTCAAGAGAGAAATCAGCTGGGCCAGGGCTTTAGCTCAGTGGTTCCAGTGTCTGCCTAGCAAATGCAAGGTCCTGAGTTTGCTCCCTGGTACCACATACCACAATGCCAGGTGTTGTGGCTCAAAAAAAATATCAATAAGCAAAAAATATCAATAAGCAAAAAATATCTTATCAAATAAGCACTATACAACTGTAACAGGAGACCTCAATTGTCACAAATAGACAAAAAAATTAAAAATGAAACATTAGAACTGAACCAAAGTTTTTTACTTTTTATTTTTTATTTTTTTTCAGTTTTTTGAGACAACGTTTCACTTTGTAGTTCAGGCTGGCCCTGAACTCACTATGTAGCCCAGGTTAACCTCAAACTCAAGCCAGTCCTCCTGCCTCTGCCTCCCAAGTGCTGGGATTACAGGTATGAGCCACTATGCCCAGCATTGATAAAAACCCTACAAAAAATATAATGGATGGACTTTAACTGAATTTGATAAAAGCCACCCGTGAAAGCAGATGGCATGTACCTTTCTACATGCCAAAGACTAAGAATAGACCCACATCTCTTACTATACACTAAACTAAAATCAAAGTGAAACAAAGATCTAAATATTAAAACAGAAACACTAAATCTGCTAGAAGAGAAAAGAGGTAGAACACTTGAAGACACAACTGTAGGAAAAGACTTCATGAACAAAACCCAGACCACACAGGAAATACTACAAAGAGTCAACAACTGGGACCTATTTTATTAAAAAAAGCTTTTGCTCAGCAAAAGAAATCACCAACAGAGTGAAAAGAAAACCCTCAGGGTCATTCCTCAGAAGAAAAACTAAGTCTAGGACATACAAAGAATTGAAAAAAAAATCAGACCCTCCAAATTAAAAGATCCAATCCGAAAATGGGTATCAGAGATGTATACACACTTCTCAGATGAAGAGATACAAACATCAAATAAATACATTAAACACGTTCAATTTCAATGATTATTCCACAGATGTAAATGAAAACAATGCTGAGATTCTACCTTCATGAATGGCTATTATCAAGAAATCAGCAACGGGGGCCAGAGATTTAGCTCAGTGGTTCCGGCTCCTATGTTGCAAGCGCAAGGACCCAGGTTCAATTCCCCGGTTAACCACATACATGGTTAACTACACGGAGACTCACACCCAGCAGCAATCAGTACCACATACCACAGTGCCAGGCGTGGTGGCTCATGCCTGTAATCCCAGCACTTGGGAGGCAGAGGCAGGAGGATTGCTGTGATGTGAGTTGGAGGCTGAGCTCAGGGCCAGCCTGAACTACAAAGCGAGACCCTGTCTCAAAAAAAAAAAAAAAAAAAGAAAGAAATCAGCAATGATAAATGCAGGTGGGGCCACAAGGAAGAAAGAACAGTTTTCTACTGTTGGTAGAAGGGCGGACTGACACAACCACTATGGAAATCAGTGTGGAGATTCCTAAAAAAACTAGGATTAGAAGTCTCATATGATCCAGCTATCCTCCTTCTGAGTATCTTCCCAAAAGAACCAAAATCATGATTCCACAGCAAGATGTGTTCACTTATGTTTGTAGTGGCATAGTTTGTGATAGCTAAATCTTGGAAACAACCCAAATGCCCATCAACTGATGAATGGATAAAAGAGAAGTTAAGTCTCCTATATAACAAAATTGTATTCAGGAGGATAAATTGAAAGCACTTCAAAGGAAATGGATACACATTGAGAACATACTCTTAAGTGAAATAAATTTAACACATGTATAAATATCACATTATCTCTGGTGTGAAAAATTAGGACCACATATATATTAGATACTGTGAAATAGGAATTGTTCCAAATTATACCAAATGTGAGATACTTAATAAATAATTAAAATGTCTTACCCCAAAAGATATAGTATCATTAGGAAATGAGAGGGAAATTAACAATCAAAAACATATTCTAAGATCATGATGCAGTGTGTTTACTCTGCTATTATTTACCCTACTGATTATTTATATAATGAAAAATTATTTTTCACAAGTGTTTTTAAACTTTATTTGTATCACATTAAAATGTAAAATAATAAGATTCCACACTGTTTTATGTATTAAGAAATCAGAAGTAGGACCAGGAATTTAGCTCAGTGGTTCTGGTGCCTGCCTGGCAAGCGCAAGGTCCCAAGTTTGATGCCCAATATAAAAAGAAAAAGAAATCAGAAATAGAAGCTGCCAGCTGAAAATGTCACAACCTCCCATCTCATGACATTTCTATCAGCAACAACAACAAAGTTAAGCTCTGCTTCTAGGGTACAGTCTGAATCATGTTCAATTCCCCAGTTCAGGATTCTGCAGCAAGGCCCCGTCTGCTTACCTTAATGGCTCCAACCACAGCTGTGGTGAGGGCCGAGTTGTAGTGACTGCACAGAACCGTGGCAAACATCAGAAGAAACCTGGGGAGGACATAGGTACTGAGTGTGTGGCTTCCGGACTGGCAGTTAGGACAGCTGTGAGCATCAGCTGGTGGCCCCTGCTAAGTACCTGAAGCCACTATAAGCGAGTATCATGAAGGCCCACTTCATAAATGAATCTATATGGACACCTTGGTAATGGCCTTATCACAGGATGTGGGTGAGCTGCACACCAGCCAGATTGCTGAGGGTCCTTGTTTCCTCTTCTACTTCCCATTATTGTTTCCATGCAATGAGGATAAAGAGAAGGAAGTTTTTTCAATGAACTGAAATCTTGAGCTTCATAGTGTTAGGACCAAGTCCCACTGAGACAACCTCTTAGGACATGACATGATCTTAAAGTCCAACCAAGAGCTTTATTACCCTGCCGGGGGCCATCCCTCTATACTGAAGAAGGAAACCACTTTGACTAACGCATAGCATTTAAAGGCAAAATCTATTAACCACCCCCACTCACTTGTTACCAGGAGGTTTCTATGCAGAAGCGGTTAGATCATTCTATTGTTAAAGTGCAGAAGCAAGTTGTTACAGAAGCCAATAGCAATGATTACATCATGGGTTTTGATAGAATGGTACGTTCTAAAACCCTACAATCTGCAGCTGTGCACATTGGCTGGGTGGACAGTTTCCAAGGAGACAAATACTGAGTTCACAGAGAGGATACAGGACACAAAGTGGAGGTCTTAAACCAAATGGCTGTTTTCATATCAAACTGGATCTTACAATAACAGTACGTTTAACCTACTTGTGCATCAAAATCACCAGTTGCAACTTTAACACAGGATGATGCCCAGAGAGGCTCTGAATCCACGGGTGAGGTGGACCAGCCAGGCAGGATCAAAAAGTTCACAGGAGATTCCCCAGTGTGCAGCCAGAGCTGCTGAGGATGCGGGTATTAGGAAAACTGAGCCCAGCAATGGCTGCCTTTGGATCAAAGAAATGGAAATGAGCTCTACCTGTGAACAATACCCTTGTACTCTACTACCAAAGTGAAGTAGGAATTTAGCGCTGACAGTAAATACTGACGACAGACAGCCATTCAAATGACTCTAGAATTGTGAAGAATCAGCAGACAAGAAACCATGTACACAGGGAAAGAATGCAGAAGCAGGGCTGGGGATATAGCTCAGTGGTTCCGGCGCCTATCTTGCAAGTGCAAGGGCCTGGGTTTGATTCCCCAGTAGCCACATAACAATACTGGGTGTAGAGATTCACCCCAGCAGCAATCAGTACCACATACCACAGTGCCAGGCATGGTGGCTCACGCCTGTAATCCCAGCACTTGGGAGGCAGAGGCAGGAGGATTGCTGTGATGTGAGTTGGAGGCTGAGCTCAGGGCCAGCCTGAACTACAAAGCGAGATCCTGTCCCAAAAAATAAACCTAAAAAAAAAAATGCAGAATCCAGTCAGAAGGAGGGAAGGAGAGCTCATCTTATCTAGTACTTCACACCACGCCAACAGTGAACTATGAAAGGTACAAGACGGCAGGGATTTGAAAGCAAAGTCCCAAGTAGAGGCACCAATGTGCATCTTCACTGACACACACCCCAGCCAACTGGAGAGAGCTCAGCACACCTGAGACCCAGGGTGCTCGTCTTGCCAGACCCCAACACTGGTCTCGGGGATGAGGTGTGAGCGTCCCACTGTCACCAACAGAACCGCATTCACAGATCAACCCTGCAGCCTCTGCTGTCCAAGTCTGTTTACTATGAGGGATAGTACAGGGAAAAAGGCATAAAGCATATCAAGCTTTTCATTAGGTTAACAAGTAAACTTAATTATGCATTTAAATTCTATAAGCTTTGGGAAAATGTATGCATTTGTTATTTAGGTAATAAAAACAATTTGGCAAGTTCATAAACTTTTTTTTTTTTTTTTGCAGTACTGGGAATCGAACTCATGTCCTTGTGCTTTTAAGGTAGGCACAGTACCACTTGAGATAAATCCAGGCATCATGAACCTTTAAAGTTTTAATTTGAAATGTATAATTGATAAGAGACTTGAAAAGACTAAGAGAATCTGAGTAAACTTTTCCACAATACTTTAAGGTGTACACAAAAATCTGCCTTGATGAGCTGGAGATATAGCTCAAAGTTATAGTACTTGTCCAGCATGCGTAAGGCCCTGGGTTCAAACTCAAAATCACAAGAGAAAAATAAAATTATGGGGTCTTTTCTTTCTTTTTTGGTATCAGAGATCAAAACTGGGACCTTGTACTTGACAGGCAGGAGCCAGAACCACTGAGCTAAATCTTTGGCCCCTAGGGAAAAAGAAAAAAAAAGCCTAATTCACTACATTTCCAAGTTTGATTTGTTAGATTTCAAAGAGCTACTTAGCTAGTCAGCGTCAGGGGTTGGAACAGCTCAGGGAGGAAAGTCATGCAGATCACAACTGTAAATGCAGTTTAAATCTGTTAATGCAATAGATTCTGAATGGAACTAGTGTACGGTAAAATGATTTGGAGATTTTAATCAGTTAAATTCACCTATGTTATGTATCACATCATGAAAGTTAATCGCATTTTTATGGAAACATTAGGTTTGTAAATAGAACACTAGTGTTTAGAAATTGAACTCGGGGTCTTAAGAAAATTCTAAGTTTTTCTAATTATTTCTATTTTAATACATTGGCTATTAATGCAGAGAACAATAAATAATCCTACCTGTGCATAAAATGAGATTAAAGTACTCAATCTGACCTCACTGAGTGTCCACCCTGCTGGATCTTGGGGTTCAAAGTCTTAATGATCCTCTGACTTGAAGACAATCAGGGTGCAGAGAAATTAGAGCCCAGAGAGGCTCAGGCTGGTGGCTCCACACAGCCTTTGGGAACCTGTGAGTGGCCTTCAACTGAGGGAAGTAAGAACCCTGTTTTTTAGTTGAATTTTTTACTGGTACATTTTATATACACATCACGATCACACTCAACATTGAGAATTTGTATCAGTATATATGACATGAATTAATTCTCATTTTTACCATTCCACTACCCACTGTACAACTTCCCTACCCCCATATACATACGTTTTCTTTTTTAACATCATTATTTTCTTTCCCGTCATTACTTACCCTCACCCTTTTCCCTTTGAATGTTTTCTGCTGCACAACATCTATCATATATTCAAGAACTCATTTACATCTTCAGTCTCTCATACCAGAGAAAAGATGGGGTACTTACACATATGTGACCTATTTATTTCACTTATGAATGTGTCCTCAAGGTGTGTCCATTTGAATATAAATGAGTCAAACTTATTCTTTATGGCAGACTAATACTCCATTTTATTTTTAAAAACACTTCTTTATCCAGTCTCCAGTGGATGAGCATTTGGGTTGCTATCAAGATTTCACTATCACAAACTGAGCTGCTAAGAACATGTGTGCACATATGTCACTATGATATGATTCTTTTAATTCTTTTGTGTATTCATAGCAGGGGAATATCAGGGTCAAATGGGACCTCCAATCCTAGCTTTCTGAGGTATCTCCACACTGATCTCCAGAGTGATTGCACCAGTCTACACTGCTACCAACAGTGGAGAGGGTACCCTCCTCCCTGCAGCCTTGCCAGCATTTATTGCTGATTAATTTTGCAATAGCAGTTATTCTTTGTGGAGTGAGATGAAATCTCAGTGTCGTTTTCATCTATATCTCTCAAATGATCAGTGATGTTGAGCATTTCTTCATATGCTTCTTGGCTGCTTTTATTTCTTCCTCTGAAAAGTGTCTGTTTTTTTCAGATGCCCACTTTTGAATTGGGTTTTTAAATCTGGGGAGTGGCTGATTTTTTTTAAACTCTTTATATAAGTAATAACTGTTCTGTATGTTTGCTTTACAATCCCAACCCCAGGGTTCCAGTCATACAACACTGGAGACCACTTATGTCTTTAGGGAATCACCTGCTCATATTCAGAATCAGTAGAGACAGAGCTAGGTCTCCAGGACCCACCTCCCAAGAGGTGAGAAGGGCAGTTATTCCCTTATCAGCTCATTATCCTGAGCCAGAGGAGGACCAGGACCCATTCCCAGCTCTCCCAAGTGGCTGTGTCTAGAAGAGCATGTACTTCTCTATGTGTTCATTAGATGTCGCCAGAGAGTGCAAATAGAAACCATTAGGATCAAAGAAAACTCTAAAATGATTTTTAAAGAAATGGCAAATAAGGCAAATAAGTAACATACAGTATGTTGAGTAAAACTAAGACTTTCAACTAAACGCACCTTTTTCATTAACTCAGTGCTAGGGGAACCACTTTCAACACCGAAGACGTCTACTTCTTCCATCAGCAGCCACAGATTAATAAAATACAAAAATATTATCAACCACTGCTGCTGTCTTAGTTATTCCTTTTATCATTATGTATTTTAAACCATTATCCCAACCGTGTACATTTGAAAAAGTATAGCACATATATTTGATGCACAACAGAAAACAGAAGCCACCACACCATGTGGTTTATGGGGGCTCCACAGTGGAGACCCCTGTGTGGGAACTTGAGAACCAAAATCCCACTCAATGGCTTCTTTCTGTTTCTATAAATAGAACCCAAACTAACCAATGTGCCAGGTCATATGGCATGATCGTGGCAATCAAAACTCAGACGACCTAGTTTACCACTTGCTTCTCTTACCACTGCACATGCCAGCATATACAAAAATTCAACACAATGCTCAAATAATAAGAGGCCACTTTTACACCCCTTTCACTCCTCACAGTGGCTCTGGGCTCATAACTCCCTCCCTAATGCCCTGGCAAGGAGAATTCTCTCCCCCAAGCCAGGCCACATGCTCTAATCTCTCCCGCTTTCTGTCTTGGAGCTGGCCAAATGGAATTCTCTAACCTATTTGGTCTGGTACCAGATTGTAAGACCCATTCAGAAGGATTT
>PVIR01027176.1:0-23311 GCA_004026965.1 Petromus typicus
CAGTCCTCAGTGACATACTGGCAGACGACCCAGCAAATCATCCAGAAGATCATACACCCTGACCAACCGGGATTCGTCCCAGCGATGCAGGGTTGGTTCAACATACACAGATCAATAAATGTAACACACTACATTAACAGAGCCAAGGACAGAAACCATATGGTCATCTCCATAGATGCAGAAAAAGCTTTTAGCAAAGTCCAACATCCATTCGTGATAAAAAACCTATAAAAAAATTGGAACAGTCTTTATCTCAATCTGATAAAAGCCATCTATGACAAACCAATAGATGTTATGAAATGGACCAAAACTGAAAACTTTCACTCTAAAGTAATGAATAAAACAATGATATCCACTCTCATCACTCTTACTCACTATAGTTCTGGAAACATTGACCATAGCAATCAGATAAGAGAAAGAAATAAAAGGAACAAAGATAGGGAAATTATCATTATTTGTGGATGACATGATACTCTACGTAGAAGATCCCAAAACTCTACCAAAAGACTTCTAGATTTAATAACCAAATTCAGTAGTGTAGCTGGATACAAAGTCCCAACACTCAAAAATCAATGGCAGCTGGGGATGGTGGCACGTGTCTGTGATTCCAGCATTTGGGAGGCTGAGGCAGGAGGATTGCCATGAATTGAAGCCCAGCCTGGGATCAAGACTAGCTTGAACTGAGCTGGGGATTTAGCTCAGTGGTTCCAGCACCTGCCTGGCAAGTGCAAGGTCCTGAGTTCAAGCCCCAGTAACCACATACCACAATGCCGAGTGTAGTGGCTCATATCTGTAATCCCAGCACTTGAGAGGCAGAGGTAGGAGGACGGCTGTGAGTTCAAGGCCAGCCTGGGCTACATAGTAAGTTCAGAGCCAGCCTGAACTACAGTACAAGATCCTGTCTCAAAAAAAAAAAAACTCAGGAGGCAGAGGCAGGAGGATTGTGATGTGAGTTGGAGGCTGAGCTCAGGGCCAGCCTGAACCACAAAGCGAGACCCTGTCTCCAAAAACCTAAAAAAAAAAAAAAAAAAGAAGACCTGAGAGAGCATTGATTCCTGTGCATAAACAAACTCACTAAGGGAGAAATTAGGGAAATAACAACTTTCATAGTAGCATCAAAAAAAAAAAAATAAGAAGGCTTCTGTGGGTGTCTCTTCGGAGATGCACAAAAAGAATTGCGTTTGGTGGGAGACCATGGGTATGTGGCAGTTGGACCTACCAGAGAAAGCAGCAGTAGATGAGTACCGGGGAGATGTCAGCAGGCTGCTGTAGTTAGGCCTGCAGACCACAGCAAGGGACTGTCCAGGGAGCCCTCCGGGGGGAGGCAGAGCTCACTGGAAGGCCGTGCCACGTCCCAGAGAGGAACGCAGGCCAGAGACCACCTTTCCTCCTCTGGTCCCAGGTCCGCCAGAGAGAAGGCAGCCTACCTGACGGGGCAGGCGGCAGTCCTGGGCCTCCCCGCGGGACGGAGGCCTGAGCAGGCAGCAGTGCCAGTGCACGCTGGCACGAGGCCCTCAGCACTCCAGTCCCCCCTGGCAACTTCCTCCTCAGCGGTCCCCACCCCATCCGTGAGCCCTGCTGCTGCCCCACCTGTCACGCCGGGTAAGGCCAACAGAAGAGTTTGGTCGTTGGGTTGTTTTGTGTCCCTGCACTGCACTTCCAAGGTCTGAGCCCAGGGCTTAACACATCCCAGGCGAGCGCTCTCCACTGAGCTGCAACCCCAGGTCCTGCCAAGCTGCCTGGGCTGGTCCTGAACTCTAGGTCCTCCTGCCTCAGCTTCCTGAGGAGCTGGGCTCACAGTTGTGTACGCAGACCAGGAAAGTGAAGACACCAACCAGAACGTAGGAATGGGGTGGGCAGTGAGTGACAGCAGGCCCGCAGGTCCCCAAGCCGCAGCTCTCAGTGGGAGGAATCTTGCAGGGAGTGCTATCAGACAGTGAGAAAGATGGTTTCCCACACTGTCCACATGGCAGCTGTGACGGCTTGTGCCTAGCTGTCCCCAAGCCCTCGTGCGGGTGAGGTTTTACAGAGGTGGCTGAATCTGAACGTGTGAAGCTAAGGTTAACGCTCCACGTGAATCACTGGCTTGGCACTGCCTGATCCCGGAGTCTGGATGGGGTCAGAGGGGCAGAAGGTCCGCGCAGGCCCCTTGACTTTACTGCCACGTGGGAGCTGTGAACTGTTGCCCTGCCCTATGCCAGTCAGCCCTACAGCCCAGAGAGGGGAGGCCTGGCCGCTGCTCCAGCCGGCAGCAGAGCTTGGTGTCATCCATGTGGAGCTGGTTTTAGCTGCGTGTGAAATGTAGGCGTTGGGGTCAGGTAGCTTCTGCCCAGGTTTCAGAAGGCCGGGAGGCCGGGCAGTGCAGCCCAAAGCCGTAAGGGAGAGGCCCAAGGTGCAGTAATTTGGAGAAGTCAGGAGCCTGGGTCTTCTGCAAAAATCTTCAAGGAGGAAACTGACCCTGGGCCCAGGGAGGAGCCATGACAACTGCACCCCCAGGGGTGTCATGCGGGCAGAACCGCCCAAGCCCCTCAGGGGTTACAACTTGCCAGATCCCGGGGATGCTGGATGTGGAATCGTGGGGCTCAATGTTTTTCCTGCTGGATACTGAATTTGCTTGGGTCCCAAGCCTCATACCCCATTTGTAACTTTAGGAATGAAGATGTCTACCTCGTGCCATCGAATGTTGGAAGAATTTATGTTTCTTTTCCCTTATACTGGGGCTTGTAGCCAAGAGTTTACCCTAAATCTCAGAGGGGACTTGAGGCTTGGACTTTTCAGCAACGCTGAAAGCGTTAGGACCTGGACAGCTCTCAGAGGACTAAATGCCTTTTGCATGAAGGAACGCGCACAAGTCCTTGGGGCCGAACGTGACAGCTGTGTGTAGATGTCCCCAAAGGCTCAGCTCCTTCAGAGGTGGCCGAATCCAGAGTGTGTGATGGATTCTCGGTGCACTGTGATGCCAGAGGGCACGGGGATTAAGGGTGCAATGTTACCTGCCCTAAGTAGTCTAAGTAAGACAAGAGGGCCAGAGAGGTGCTGTTAGGGTCCCTTATTGCTTTTGCTGCCCTCTGCCACACCACCCCGCCACAGGGCCTGCCAGCTAGGGACTGAAACCTCCACAGACTGTGAGCTAAACTAACCTTTCCCCCTTTACTTTGCTTGTCGGGTATTTTGTCTGAGCAACAGGAAAAGTAACTAAGACAGTGACCATCTGTGGCTTCCTGCTCGCGTGGAGAGACCCTCCGAGGAGCGGCAGGGGGCCTGGGAAAAGGCAGGATGGAAAAAATGAAGAGAAAGAAACTGAAGACTGAGCCAGAGAGCAGATCTCGCAGATCGGCCAGGTGTGACCACAGGGCTGTGACATTTCTTAGCAGTGCGGAAACAACTGTACAACCCGATGAAGCGCCAGCGAGAACGAGCCCTCCCTGCCGTGGCGGGGGTGCGGGGAGCGAGGAGGGGTCCCCCAGAACTCAGCCAGCATCCCACATGAGAACTGGGGGATCAGAGAGGGGAGCCTCACAGCAAGGGGGGCACAGCCCAGCGGAGCAGGCAGGGCAGGGTGAGGCGGCCCTGGTGAGGAGGTGAGAGGGCCTAGTGGGCAGTAGGCAGTGCCTGGATTGCCGGCATGGCACTCAGAGACCACACATGACCTCCCAGCCCGGTGGGCAGGAAGACACAGGCCGAGTCCTTGGTCTTCGATTCCAAACTCTGCTTGCCAAGGACTCTCCTGGCCGTAAAAGCCTATCTCCGTGATGCCAGGCTGGTTGTGTCCTGATTTGTCCCACGTCGCGTATCCACAGCTGTGTGTGGCACTGCTGCCCGACCCAGACCCCTGTGTGGAGGAGAAAAGTCTGTGCATCTCAAGGCCGGGTCCTTTCCCTTTAAAACTGGTCATGTCTGAAAGAAGGGGTGAGGTGGGGGAGGGGAGACACAGAAGCCAGTACCCTGGACGGGGAGCCACGTGGGCCAGGGGTGTCCAAGTCCGGATAGGAGAGGGGGCGACTCTATGTAAAGAGTGCTCAGGGAGGGAAGAGAGGAAGATGAGAGAGAGAGAGACAGAGAGAGAGACAGAGAGAGAGAGACGGGGGCGGGGCAAGGGGAGGAAATACCTTTGAGGAGCAGTGAGGTTTTGCCCTTTAACTAACGCCCTCCCCCCCCACCACCCCAACACCCACCCCCGCCCCCCGTGCGGAAAGGGAAGGAGGAGAGGGTGCTGCTGTGAGACAAAGACCAGGCTACAGAGCCGCTCGTCCCGGTCCACCTCGCCCTGCACTGCCCAGCCGCCCGGCAAAACAGGCCCACGCAGCGCTGGAAGGCAGCATGGCGTGGCTACCTCCCTGCTGGCTCTGCGTGCTGGGGGCCCTGGCGGGGCTCTCGGCCTCCCCAGCCCCCAACAGCTGTCCAGTGAGGCACTACCCCTCTCCGGAGGGCCTGTGCTGCCAGATGTGCGGGCCAGGTGAGGCGCTGTGCAGCTGGCTGGCGGGCACGCAGGCGCGGACAGGACGCACGGCCTCCCGCAGGCTGACCCGGCTCTGCCCACAGGGACGTTCCTGGTGAAGCACTGCGACCACGACTTGGGGGCTGCTCAGTGCAACTCGTGTAAACCGGGCCTGTCCTTCTCTCCAGACTACCACAGCCGGAGCCACTGCGAGAGCTGCCGCCACTGTCACTGGGGTGAGCTGGGCCGGGTACAGCTGGTGACCCTAAGAGTGCGTGTGGCGTGTGGAGAAGCCGGGGAGGGAGGTCAGTGTGGGCAGTGCGGCGCCCTGGGCAGGGCAGGTGCCCCTGTGGGGTTTTCTGTTACTTCAGGGCAGGGGATCCACCTGCCTTGAGGGGCGAGTGAGAAGGGCCAAGAGGCAGGACCAAGACAACCGAAAGGGTAGCATGGCTGGGGCGGCAGTACGTCTGTCATCCTAGCTACTTGGGAGGCTGAAGCAGGAGGGGCCACCCGAGTCTAGCAATTCGAGGCCAACCTGAGCAACACAGGGAGACCTTATCTCCGCAAAAAGAAAAATAAAAAGGATACACAAAAAGGAAAGTGATTCTGGGACCCCATATTTTCAACCGGTAACAAACTCTCAACCCTACCACACTGTTCACAGAGCACACATTTGTAAGTCAGCTATTTAGCAACTGCAATAACTGTTTCTAAGCAAAGAATATTACCCACCAGGAGCCAATGACTTCTTTTGCACAAAAGCTTCTCAGTGGGAGGATGTGTATGTATGTATGAACCCTGTGTTTTTCTTATTTTATAACTTCATCTCTTCTAAACTTGAGATATACAGTGTCTGTAGTTGTGCTTATGAACTCTACTATCATGTCTCCATCTTAGCTAGAAATTCAGAAACTATGTCTTAGTACCCAGGCAGCAAGCTTGAAGTGGCCACTTTGAACTAACAGTGTTCCCAGCAAGACACTCTGAAAGCCTTCCCTGGAGGCTGCACACTGAGCGCACCTGTGCCTGATCTCAGCAGGTTCTTCACTGCGAATCAAGGAGCCACATCTTGTAGCTCAGTGGTAAAGTGAGTGCGAGGTCTTGGACTCTATTCCCAGAACCACACGCAGACGTGTGCACACACACACACACACACACACACACCTGTAATACACAAGAAAACATCCTCCAAAAGCTCTGAGCCGTGACCGTTGGCCAATGCTTTTCTTTTCCTGGCGGCGCTGCTGCAGGGTTGAGCTTTTCAGCAGAGCCTCCGGCTCACTCGAAGGCCCACCAGAGGCCTTTTCCCCACCCACAGACCCCCGGTCTCCTCTGGGGGACTCTGCCCGAGGATCACAGGGTACTCAGGTGGCACCTGGTGACAGAAGGGCCCCAGGGGCCCCAGCCCAGTACAACTGGCTCTCATTCTGTCTTTGCACCTGTCAGATGAGGAGGTGCCTGGACCCCGCTGTCTTCTGTGCCCGAGTCAGACACACTGAATGACACTCACCTTCAGGAAAGGGCACCTTGTCCTCAACCCCTCTCTTCCCTCTTAGCAGAACTCTCATGAACCCCACCTGCCACTCTTGTCCCCCCTATCCTCAGCATCTCCTGCTCTTCCTAGTGGATCCCTCCCACCCTTCCAGCATGACTTGCTTCCTCTTTTTCTTTCCTTTTGAGACAGCATCTTGCTTTGTAGTCCACGCTGGCTTTGAACTCTCTATGCAGCTCAGGCTGGCCTTGAACTCCTGGAAATTCTCCTGCCTCGACCTCCCGATGCTGGGATTACAGGCCTGCGCCACCACCACTGCCAAGTTTCTTCTTCAATAACAATTATAATAATGGTGACGTTCGCAAGTGACCTAAGCAGAGGGGCTCCTAGGGGTGGGGTGATGCAGCAGGAATGGAAAAGGGTCCCGAAACTGGGCTGGGGACTGCACACATGGACCCGCAGGCGGCTGCAGCTGAGGCCCGATGTCCTCCGTCCCGACGTTCCTCTCTGCCAGGTGTCCCCACTCACAGCTGCAACCTCACCACCAACACCGAGTGCACCTGCCCCAAGGGCCACCTGTGCAGGGACTCGGAGTGCACAGAGTGTGACCCCCTTCCAGACCTGGCCCCAGGCACACAGCCTCCACCCAGCCGCTTACCTTCGGCTGTGAGTAAGTTCCAGCGCCCAGCCGGTGCACAGTCCCTCGGGTGGGTAACGCCCCCGCCCACACTCGCCCCGTGCTCACCAGCTGTCTCCCCAGAGGTGCTCGAGGCCAGGACGGTCAGGGACGTGCAGACCCCCGCTGACCTCAAGCAGGTGCCAGTCTCAGCTCTGCCCACCCCCTGGCCAGGTGAGTTTGGCCCTAGTACCACCCCCAGAGAGAAAGCCGGGAGGCCAGGCGGGAGGCTTCCAGGGCAGGGTGAAAGGAGGGGCGATCCTCAGCCGGCTGCCCCGCGGGTGGCCGGAGAGCAGAGACCACCCAGACCCGCCTCCGCAGCCCCTCGGTCCCTGTGTGGCGCAGACTGTGCCCGCATCTTCGTGATCTTCTCCGGAATGCTTTTCATCCTCACCCTGGGCGCAGTCCTGTTCCTCTACCAACAGAGAAAATGCGGCTCGAGTAAGACCCCACGGCGCCCACCTCCCGCAGCTCCTGCGTCCCACCCCTCCCGACCTCCTCACCCTCCTCGGCTCGGGTTCGCCCGGCCTCACACGCTCTCTCCACACACTGTTCTCCCCAGACAAAGGAGCGCACCCCGCGGAGCCTGCGCCCTGTCCTTACAGCTGCCCCCGGGAGGAGACGGGCCACACCTTCCCGGTGCAGGAGAACCACTGGAAGCCGGAACCGCCCGCCTCCCCTTGAGCCAGCCGGCGGGGGGGCGGGGAAAGGGTCTCCCCACAACAGAGCCCCGCGCCTCTGGCCCCAGGCCGCCCCAGAGGGCAGCAGCCCGACAGCCCCTCCTCTCCGCTGAGTCGGCACCTCACACAGGCCTTTCCTAGAGAGGCACTGACCAGGACACTGACCAGGACCCGAGCCCAGCAAGTCTGGCCCCCGCTCAGCAGTATAACACACTCGTGCCGGGAAAGCCCTGAATCCAAACACCAAAGACAAAATGGGCACAATAAACGTGACGGCGCCCACGCCTCGCTCTCTGGCTTCCTTCCGGCGGTTCCAGGCCTGGGCGCCCGAGGTGGGCCAGGGTGGGTGCAGCGGGGGCCGCGGCCCTCGCCCCGTTCCCGTCCCCCCGGTGCGCAGCCCACCGTCCCGGGCTGGGGGAGCAAATGCGTGTGGCAATGACCGGCCAGGGGTGCGGGGAGACAGGCGCAGAGCGGGACTCTGGCTTCCCCCAGAGGCAAAGGCAGCCGCCGCGACGCTCGCTCAAGTGAAAGCGAAAGAGATCAGAGGAGACTGAGAAGGAGCCGCGGGCCCAGCGCGGGCCGGGAGGGCTCTGAGCGGCGGCTCCGCGCAGCCCATGGGCGCCGAGTGGGGCTGGCGGCTGCTGCTGTGCGCGGCTCTGTCCGCCGCGGCGGGGACCGGTGAGTCTCTCGGAGAGCTGGCGGGAAGCGGCCAGGGCCCGGGTGGCCGCCCCTGCTAAGCTCGGCGCTGTCAGCCGGCCAGGCGAGAGGCGAGAGGCCTGGGAGAGAGGCGCGACCCGGCGGGGAAGGGTGACAAGCGTGCTCTTCGCGGGGCGGGAGCCACCGGCCCAGGAGGGGCTGGCCTGGCCTGCGCGACCCCTCGGGCCCAGGAGACTGCAGGCAGGGCGGCGTGGAGCAGAGATCGGCGGGCCACCGCCACCGCCCACCGTGCGACACTAGGGCTGCAGCTCTTCTTCCTGCAGCAGTATCTGCTCACTCACTTGTTTTAGCGGAGAATTCTCACGTGTGAAAAAGCGGTCTTTCATTCATAATTGGAAGAAGCGGAAAAGCATAGGCAGATCCAGGATTTTAAATAATTTCACAGTAGCCGGGCATGATGGCGCATACCTGCAACCCCAGCACTCAAGAGGCTGAGGCAGGAGGATCACTGTGAATTCAAGGACACCCTGGGCTATATAGGGAGTTCAAGGTCAGTCTGAACTACTTAGCAAGGCCCTGTCTCAAAAACTCAAAAATTAGATAATGATTCACACCAGGGCTGGAGTCATAGCTCAGTAGCACAGCACTGGCCTGGCAAGTGTGAGGCCCCTGAGTTTGATTCCTGGTACCAAAATAATAATAATAATAATAATATTATTATTATTATTATTATTATTATTCACACCAGCAAGTATTTGCGCAGCATGGCAAACAAGGAGGACGTTGGAACACAGGTACACAGACAGATGGGACCCAGACAATTCTGACTCCTCAGTGAGTCGGGATCCGGGGCTCCAGAGGGGAACCAGCTGGGAAGTGACCTTCTGAGCGAGGGGTGCTCACCCAGAATGTCCCCACAGAGCCCCGGGCAGCGCAGAGCCAGTGGCGCACAGTGGATGTGATCTTAGACTGCTTCCTGGTAACCGAAGCCGGGCAGCCTGGGGCTTTTGCCGGCAATGTGAACAGGGAGAAGGCTCTGCTGGTGCTGAAGCAGGTGCCAGTGCTGGACGACGGCTCCCTGGAAGGCTTCACTGACTTCCAAGGGGACACGGCGGCCAAGGACGGCCCCCTCGTTATCTTTGAGGCCTCAGGTAAGCGCTGTCCACCCGTGTTCTCACCCTTCCGGGTGCCCTCCCGGGGATGGCTCGGTCCCCACCTGTCCCTGCCCACGTGCGACCTGTGTGCCCTTTCTCCCCAGCGGGCCAGGTACAGATCCCGCAGGCAGCCGCCCTGCTCCACGCAGACTGCAGCGGGAAGGCAGTGACCTGTGAGATCTCCCAGTACTTCCTCCAGGCCAGGCCCGAGGTCACTGCCACGCCGGCGGCCTGGTTCATGGCCACCGTGCAGGTATCTAGACAGGGACCCGGCGTTGCCTTGGTGATGAGGACTCTGGAAGATGTGGGTGATGCCTGGCAGCCCACGCCGAACCTGCCGCTGCGCCCCCAGGGGACTGTGAGGACCACAGGTGAGGACACAAAAGCAGGTGGCAGAAAAGATGCCGCTTCTTTAAAGTGGTAAGAGAGGCGGTAGGAGGGACGGACTCTGCCTCCATCCACCTCGACGCCAGCTCAGCGCCAGTCCAGAGGCTGCTGGGAGGCGCCCACGTGAGGGCAGGGGGCTCTGGGCACAAAGGCCACCCGTGGGTCACCCCAAGGGAGACGACTCTGTCACCTCAGAAGCAAACTGAGGTGGGAGTGGTCTGCTCACAGTGCAGCGTTGGAAGAATTTAATTACACAATTTCTAACAGATGAGATCATCTTCCTGCCACCCTACACTGGCACCCGAAGAGTGGCAGTGGTAAGGTGGCCCTCCTGCCAGGGTGCCCGTCCCCTACTGCTTGGCCTCTACTCAGCACATATTTTTAAATTGATATGATACTACTGTCAAATATAAAATCAAATACAAATTTCTCCAATTCTCCCAATTTTTTTTTTTTTTTTTAAGGTTTTTTGAGACAGGGTCTCGCTTTGTGGTTCAGGCTGGCCCTGAGCTCAGCCTCAAACTCACTTCACAGCAATCCTCCTGCCTCTGCCTCCCGAGTGCTGGGATTACAGGCGTGAGCCACCACGCCCGGCACTGGTATGTGGTACTGGTTGCCGCTCGGGTGAGTCTCCACACCCAGTGTTGTTATGTGGTTACCAGGGATTGAACCCGGGTCCTTGCGCTTGCAAGACAGGCGCCGGAACCACTGAGCTATATCCCCGGCCGATTCTCCCAATTTTTTAAAACAGCTTTTTCTTTTTTTAGATCCAGGACTGAAACAGGGACCGTGCATTGCATTTGGCTGTGTGTTCCTATTCTTCAATCTACACCAGTCTTCAGTAGCACTGACATGTGTGTGTGCGTGCACGCACGTATGTGAGTGCATGCACGTATGCATGTGTGCACACATGTACATATGCACGTGTGTGCACATGTGCATGTGTGTGCACACATGCATGTGTGTGTGTGCATGTGTGCACTTGCGCATGTGGTGGTGGTGGCAACACTGGGGTGGAGCCTGGAGCCTCCACACTGAGCTGCACCCCAGCCCTTTTCACATTTTGAGACAGGGTCTCTTGCTAACTCACTAGGTTGCCCCGGAATGGGCTTGAATTTGTGAACCTTCTGCCTCAGCCTCCCAGAATGCTGGGGTTGGGCCATGTGCCACCACACCCGGTTTGGCCCCGACACTGTTGAAGAGTCCAGGATACTCGTTCTGTAGAATATCGCACTATTTGAATTTGTCTCCTCCTGACTTGACTTAGGTCAAGCATGTCTGGGCCAAACGCCTCCACAGCAGCCCTGCTGGAGCAGCTGAGTTTGGTGACACTGAGGGCTGTGAGGGCTCCGGAATTTGGCAGCTGCTCTGTGGGGCGTCCCCGAGGGCCATCGGCAATCGCATGAGTTTGAGGTATCTAAGGGAACCTGCAGTGCTGCCCGCGTCCCCCTCCTGGTGAGGGCTGGCACTGTCATCACAGCCTGAAGTGGGGGCAGAGATGCTCATGCTGGGCCTCACGTCTTTGTTGATTCCTTCTGAAAATGAGCTCTACTCGCTTCACGGTTCAGCCGAGGCGAGGCCACTGTCCACCCGCAGCCGAGACTCGGTGCCCTCAAGGAGCAGGCCACCCACAAGTCCCGCTTTGTCCCCACAGTGGAGTTCCAGGTGACAACACAGACCCAGTCCCTGACTTTCCTGCTGGGCTCCTCAGCCTCCCTGGACTGTGGCTTCTCAATGGCACCTGGCCTGGAGCTTATCAGCGTGGACTGGCGGTGGCAGCACAAGGGCAGTGGCCAACTGATATACAACTGGAAGACAGGGCAGGGGCAGGCCAAGCGGGAAGGTGCCACCCTGCAGCCCGAGCAGCTCCTCAGGGCTGGCGACGCCTCCCTCCACCTGCCTGGCCTCAGGGTGAAGGACGAGGGGACCTACATCTGCCAGATCACCACCTCCCTGTACCAAGTGCAGCAAATCATCCAGCTCAGCATCCAAGGTGAGGCCAGGACTTGGCCCAGGGGGAAAGGAGGACACGCCCCCTGGAGTGTTCTCCAGATGGGAGCCAACCAGAGGGCACCCGAGAGGCGGAATGTGCTCCCACGGCCACACGCCATCTCAGATGGTGTCAGATGGGTGTCTCCACCAGAGCCGCCCAGCTGGGATGCTGCTGCTCTGCCTGGCCAGCCACACAGTGCCCAGTCCTGGACCACGTGCTGAGCAGGACGGAACAGGGACCCGGGGGTGGAGGAGCAGTTCTGATCAGGAGCGTTTACCTCCGGTTCCCTTAAAGTTGTTGCCGTATAGTGAGTACAAGAAGCAAGTCAAGGGCCGGGACGCAGTAGTGGGACACTCGCTAGCGTGGCTGAGGCCCGAGGTCCCATCTGCAGTACTACCCAAAAAAAGAAGCAGAGGAAGCCACTGCTAGGGCTTTTCCAGAAGAAGTAAATACAGCCGGCCAGCACTGAGGGACAGCTCCACACCCTACTCCCTCTCCTGGCTCAGGCTCCCCGGGTGACCCCAGCTGGTCCCCCAGGAATCTTTTCCCCATTCTTTCCCCAGCTTTCCCCAAAGCACAGCTGCACTCAGCACACAGCACCCGGCTGCCTACCCTCTCCTGCGAGATCACCGGCTACTATCCTCTGGACGTGGTGGTGACATGGACCCAAGAAGAGGAGGGCAGCCCTCCAGCCCGCGTCTCCGGGGCCACCTTCTCCAGCCTCAGGCAAAGCATGGCGGGCACCTATAGCATCTCCTCCTCTGTGACGGTGGACCCCAGCCCAACAGGCGCCACTTACACCTGCCGGGTCACCCATGTGTCCCTGGAGAAGCCCCTTACGATCAGCACCAGGATTGTCCCGAGCACAGGTACCAGAGCGGCCGCCCTCCCTACTTTCTGTCTGGACTCTGGTCCTCTCCCTGGTCTCTGGCCCACAAGCTGTCCAATCCCAGTTTCACGTTGTCTTTCCCAAGGCCATGCCCCCAGGGGTGGGGCCACCTGTGGGGGGGGTGCACCTGTGGGGGGGGCACCTGGGGGGGGGCACCTGGGGGGTTGCACCTGGGGGGGCGCTAAAGGACCCGGATCCTTCCCTCCTGGGGCTCAGTCCAGCTGGAGATAAGACCAGGGAGGAGAGGGCCGGGGAGTTAGCTCAGTGGTTCCGGCGTCTGTCTTGCAAGCGCAAGGGCCCGGGTTCGATTCCCCGGTAACCACATAACAATACTGGGTGTGGAGACCTACACCCAGCAGTAACCAGTACCACATACCACAGTGCCGGGCGTGGTGGCTCACACCTGTAATCCCAGCACTCAGGAGGCAGAGGCAGGAGGATTGCTGTGATGTGAGTTTGAGGCTGAGCGCGGGGCCAGCCTGAACCACAAAGCAAGACCCTGTCTCCAAAAAAAAAAAAAAAAAAGACCAGGGAGGAGAGGGAGGGAGGCCAGTCCAGGGCCAGGTGAGGGCAAGGGACCAAGACTGAAGGAGTAGCACAGGGAAAGCTCAAACTCTCAAACAGCTGAAAGAGAATTTAAGAAACTGCAAGCTGCTTAATACAGCTACCGCCAGTGGTAATGTGAGAAAAGGAAGGTGGCCCAGAACTTTGAGGTAATTATATTTATTGAGCGCTTCCATGAATCAAGCACTGCAGTAAACTTACATGTTACCTATAAATTCATATGCCACAATTCCCGTTTTTACTTATGAGACGCAGTCACTAAGTTGTTCAGGCTGGCCTTGAACTCCTCGGCTCAAGTGATCCGCTGCCTCAAGCACCCACATGGCAGGTACTACGAGTGTGACCCCTGTGCCCAGCACAACTCCCAGTAAGCTGGCACTTGCAGGAGTTAATGTGCCCAAGGTCACCTACCAAGAAATGGCAAAAGAGAAAACGGGAGAGGCACTTTGAGTCCCCTTACCAGCCTACACCTTGTAATCCCAATGGGCCTTCAAACTGGATCATCACCCCCAAAACCACTGGACGTTGCTAAAAGGAGCCAAGGACAGGGAAGGGACAGAAAAGAAAGGCTCAGTCCCTGAAGGCAGATGCCCAGGAGCACCCGGCTCCAGCAGGTTGTTCGCTAGACTGCGTGTCCCCAGAACTGGGGTTTTCTGTAGTTTGCCTCAGCATCCCCCGGCTATTTGCAAAGCCAGGTTTACCTGTCAGTGACCAGAGACTCTGAGCCTCTCACAGCAACTTCCGAAACACCGTCCTGAGGGAAGAGGCAGGAGGCTCGAGCAGCAAGAACACCTGGCACCCACTGGTGACCCGCACTGAGCTCGGCTGCTAGCCGCCCACAGGGGCGCCATGTGCGCATGCACCCTTCCTCGGCACAGGGGTGACCCTGCCTGTGCTGCTTCCCCCCCCAGAGTGGGAAATGGTCAACGGAGTCCTCTTGGCCAGCTGCCTCTTCCTTCTTGCACTGCTGTTCCTGGGGCTTCAGAGATGGCAAGGTGAGCACTGACCCAAGCTCTGGCACCTTCCTGGCCCACTGTGAGCACCACCCCACCCAGGCCAGAGTCGCAGCCCAGCCGTGTCCTGGCCTCCCCAGCCCGGCCGTCCCAGTCAGCCGCTGGCGGTCAGGTGCCCCGAGTGAATCCCATCTTGTTTCCTCTCAGCTTCTTCCATGAGGCTCAAGTCCCTGCGGCACTCGGAGTAGCTGCTGTGCAGTCTCAGCCTGGTCTTGCTCACCAGCATCACCGCGGCAGCGAGCAAGCGCAGGCAAAGCCCTGCGGGAGGCCCTAGCCTGCCCCACGCAGCCTGCACCTCCCTTCACCGTGTGGCTTGGTGTGAGGGTCGAGAGAGAAGGGAAGGGGTGAGGGGCAACCAGAAGCCAGATCTTCTGGGTAGAGGTGGACCCCAAGGGCCACATCTAAGGTGAAGTGGTGGAAAGAGGCAGCGATATGGACTCTCAAAATAAAAGCTCCTTGTGTGCACAGGGCACAGCTTTCCCACCTTCCTGTCTCACTCTGGTGGTCCCACCTCGGGCCTTCCCAAGTCACAGCTGGTCTGACTTGCAGTGTTCAAAGCCAGGGGACACAGGTCCCCCTTGGGATGGCTGCAGAACTGCAGGACACCTGTAAACTGTGCCCTCTCGGCTGTGGAAGACAGGCGTCTCCTTCTGGCCGTTCCTGCATATGCCAGGTTGGCACGGAATGCGCCTGAGCAATGGCGTGTGACCATAACAGGAAACGAGTTATACAGTGAGTCCGTATCCGGCTGCACTGCCAGGACCAGCGAGATGGCGGAGGCTGAGGGCTGAGCCACCTGTGGAGAGCGATGCCCACTCAGCTTCCTGTCACCACTTCCTGTCACGATGCCTGTGAGAACTGGTTCCGTTTTGGGCACGAAGGGGCACAAACCACTTCCTCTTTGCACCTGCAGCCTGAGGATACTGTGAAGAGACCGCACCCCGCCTCGCCTCCGTTTCTCCAACCCAAACAAGAGCCGAGTCAGCTGGGTGGTAGGAATCTGTATTTTTTGCCTTTGTTGGGAATACATGAAACTGGTATGCCACATGCCTCTGGTGGAAGTACAACTGCTATCATTCTACACAAGTAGGCGGCTGAGTTAGGAGAAGACAGAGGTAATGACAGACACACAGTGAAAACCCCACATCATCTCACGGCACACCGAAGACGGGGATGTGGGGAGCTCGGCTTCGTCTGACTCGAGTCCTGGGGTTCTGCTGCGTATGTGCTCATGCACACAGGGAGCAGGAGGGGAGGGGTGGCAGACACACAAGAGGTTCAGGGTGGGCTGAGCAGAAAGTAGAAGGGCAGACACCCCCAGAAAAACAGAACCAGCTACATGTGGTGTGCCCTGAGAGGCAGAGACCCAGGAATCACCCATGCTAGGGCCAGGGGCCGAGGGCGGATTTGCTCCAGGCTCGGGACACATCCACATCCGGGAGAGTGGTGGTTCTTCGCCAGCGCCAGCGGTGACCCCCTGCACTAGGCAAGGGGGACCCAGAGGACAGTGAAGGGCGCACTGACTGCGTTCTTCCAGCTCTTCGGTCCCGCCCTGGGGCAGGAGGAGGGGATACGGGACGGACAGGGACGGAAGGATGGCTTGCACGGTGAAATGCTGCTGCGTGGGAGAAGCACCCAGAGCCAGCCCGCTGCGGCCCAGGCACCGCCGCCTGTGCACCCAGGCGGGCACCCAGGCCATGGGACCTCCAGCCTGCCCTCTCCCTAGCACCTGGGCTCATCCTATCCTGAAGCTCAGCTATCGTTCCCAGGAACTGCCAGGTGGCACATGCCTAGAAATCTCAGCACCCTGGGAGGCTGAGGCAGGAGGATTCTGAGTTCAAGCTCAGCCTAGGCAAATCAGCAAGACACTTTCTCAAAATAAATACTACAAAAAGGACTGGGCTATAGCTCACTACCAAGCCAGGGGTTCAGTTCCCTTCAGTACCACAAGGAGAGGTTAAAGCCCCAGGACAGGCCAGGCTGAGCCACTCCTGTCCTCAGCTTGCTCAGGTCACATGTCTCAGCACAAACATGCAAAGAACAGAAGAGGCAGCAGAGATTCAGGCGGGCGAAGGTGCTTCGGAGGGAGGGACTGTGGGCAGAGGGGACCGGCAGCTCTTGGTGCAAGGCCCAGGACATGCGTGAGCACACGGAGCGCTGACCACGGCCCCACCCGGCCTGGGCCGAGCTGCCGGGTCTGCTGGGCTCCCCTACAGCCTCAGCTCCACCAGCCGTATCTCATCCAGACCTAAGTGAGCAGCCGGCGCGCCATAAAGAAAGGCTTTACAGGCGTCTAAGGGGCTGCCTGACACGCACCGCTTCCTCGGCAAGGAGGGAAGCATGGTGCTTTCCTTACGAGGCCTAGAAGTCGCCTGCTGCAAGTTTATTTTCAAATCAGGCCCTCAGCTCACTGTTTATAACTAATGGGCATCCTCTGGACACCAATTAAAAAAAAAAAATGACCAAGACTCTGACTCAGTCCAGAAGAAATCATTCGGCGCCATTACGAACACCAGAGTGCTGCAGAGAACATGGAGAGACAGCTCCTTCTCGCAGGAGCAAGTGAGACTGTTTCTGAAACCGTCTCTGGTATTTTTACAATCGATAAAGGCTTCTTTTCCAGGCCTACAGGGAACAAAATAAATGGCTGTGCGATCCCCAGACACAGAAAATCTTGGACAACAGGTTAGCTGTAACTGCAAAAAGCAGGCTGGACTTTCTAAGAGGGTATCGCATCAGGGCTACGCTGGCCGCAGGCCCCACGGGGGACCGGGGAGGCGGCACAGGGCAAGTCGCCACTTCCTCACCTGCTCACAGCCCCCGCCAGCAGCTGAGCTTTCTAGGAGACGACACAGGCACCAATTTCTCCTGGCACCAACCTTGCCAGCGTCCCGGGCTCGTCATCTCAGCCTTTCCCCTGCCCCTGCCTTTGGCCACCGACTCTTACCAGCTTTGCGGGAACATGAGAGGACGTAAGAAGGGGGTAGGAGGAGGCACAAGCTGTTGCTCTTCAGGTAGTGACTTCAAGACTGCGCCACGAGCAGCATTTAGTGTGCTGGAACAGAGTGCAAATGAACGCAACCAAAAGGGCGACGGGTCGGGGGACAGCCCAGGCCGGGAGCGGGAAGGCAGATGGGAAAGTTTGTCGAGAGAGCAAACAGAAGAAGGACATGAGCTCAGATGGCAATGGAGAACAGGGAAGGGCTGGCACATTCTTAAGTAAAAAAGTAGACTGGACACAGGAGTCAGAGGTCCCAGATGGAGAAGAGAGACAGGAGAGAACAAGAGGGCAAATTACATCGAGTTACTAGACACCCAGGCCTTCCAGTTGGAAGGGCCCCAGCCCCACAGTGCCCCCAGGCCCACGTCAGTGACAAACAGCACCGTCCACTCCCTCGGAGCAGGGACAAGGCCCGTCCGCCAAGAGAGCTCCCTCGTTCAGCCCCTCCCCCGCCCGAGGCCCGTGACAGTCCCACAGCAGCGGTGTCCGTACCTCAGTCAGCACAGCCCCACTCCCCAGGCAGGCAGGCAGGCAGGAGAAGACTCCGGGACCTTCCCACCTCTTCACCCCATCCGCAACCTCAGCGATACTTACTTACAATAACTACCACGATGATGGCACAGATAGCTCCCAGCATGATCATCATCTGAGGAGACAGGGACCACGCGTGAGCCCGGCAAGGAGCCAGACCCAGATGGGCACACACCTGCCTCCATCCTCGGGACAGGGGAAGATGAGCCCCTCAGCGCAAGGGCCGCAGGCCTCTGAGCAAGGCCCCTGCTGCCCGCGGGGCCCACAGCCCAGCACCGTGTGGGCAGCCCCCTTCGTGAACAGCACAGGCGTGTAGCTGGCTGCGTTTTTTGCACATTCCTGCTGCCTGGGATTTGAACAGGATTTCCAGTGGAAAAGTAGATTTTGGGTCTGTATTCAGTTGGTCTGGTCTGAATTCAGAGGTTCTCAGAGGTCACGGGTGTTTAAAACACACTCAGCCTGAGCCATGGCGTTTCTGTGGGATGTGCCTGAGCAGGAGCCAGTGAGGATTCCTGCAGGAGACACCTGTGAGGCCAAGTGACCAACACAGCCTGAACCTCCGCGGCAGCCAGGCAGGCAGGCAGCACTTTCTCCAAGTGGTTCTTAGCACTCTAGCATACCCTAGTGGCCAACATGGGCATTCATCTCTCAGCAGGTGCTCAGACTGCTCCCGGGAACAGTGCAGAACAGATCTGCACTTGTAGTGGGAAGGACTGGAGAGGTCAAAGGCTTTCTTGCCTCCTAGAAGTAGAAGCCCAGGAACATAAAGGAGGAGGACAAGGAAGCTTACCTTGCAGTTTTTCCACCAATACTTCCTCTTTAGCTTGGCGGCGCTGCTCTCGAACTGTGACGCTCCTGCCTGCAAAGCGTCAGCTCGGTCGTCCAGCTCTGACAGCTTCTGGTCCCTCTCCAGGACCTTGTCCACATTCACTCGCATGATGTCCACCACCTGTGGGGGTGCACAGACAAAGCTGCCGCGTTTCCTGCCAGAGACGGAAAACATCTGGAGGACCGCAATCGTGGGCATGTGTGCCTCTAGGGGATGCTTTAGCCCCCACAGCTTTTAACCATCTCCCTATGAGAAAAGAGGGCAGAGGAGCCACTCCCTTGTTTCCAAATTGTCGCGCGAGCAGGAACTCCGAGAGCCGTCATCCACTGACCTCCTCCACTTGTGCCTGGGTCTGCTGTAGCCGTCGATTGCTGGTCAGGTTGGGAGGAGGGCCCGGAGGACCCCCACCAGGGGCAGCCCCTTCTGTCCCTTCTGCGGGTGGCTGAGCTGGAGCAGACCTGAGAAGTGGAGAGAGAGAGAGAACACAAAGTAACCAGGACGAGAATGGAACAGCAAGCACGCTGGCCAAAGCGACTCCAAGTCAGCCCACTGGTTAATGGAGTCTAGGCCCTCAGTAAGCCCAAGAAGGGAGAGGCCACACAGAGGGACAAACACTTTGCGATGGATCGCAGTGTTGGCACCTTGTTTGGGGGAAGCCTCGGACCCAGCTCAAGCACACCCACTCACCTCATGGCTACAGGGACAGATGTGCTGGCCTTGACCTACATGGCATTTTCTGGCTGTCAGCAGCCTTCACATAAAGCAAAATGGGAAAACCCAATCCACAGTAGAAGAGATTACACCCCCTAGACAAGCCAATGAACTAAACTTCACGGGGGGAATGTGAAGGGAAGGGACCACCTGACCGACGCAGCCGACCGGGAGCCAGTACTGGTCATGCCGCACACAGTGACAAGCAGTTCAGGGATGTCGTCAGGACAACTTGGAGGAGCACCAAGAAGCGCACTGAGTCAGGACTGTGTGCCTGCGCTGCTTCTGGCAGAGAAAACAGGGGCTTCACTGAGACTGAATCTCGGCCCGAAACAATTACATTAGGAATGGAAATTGTTCCAAGAGCATAAACAGGGAGTAAAAATGCTACAAACAGTCCTCGATGCACAAGCATCACAGACATTCTGTCCCTTTCTTTTCTAGTTTGTCAGAATCTCAAGAGATACCCCTCGTTCCCTGCATCCCATAGAAAAATCTGGTTTTGGGTTTACACTACTGGATATATAAGGAAACTTCTCTTTTCAGCACCACTCCTGGCTGCAGGATTCTCAGGCTCAGCAGGGGATAATTTGGTGTGGGGTCAAGGAAAACCTCTCTCCATCCCCAGATATAAAGGCTACATACACCTGTTAACAAATTCCCCAGAACCCAATGCAAAGAATGAGATGTTCTCTGCCAAGGAAAAAAAAACACAGCAGAGGAAGAAGGTTTCTACACTTTGCTGTAAAGCAGAGATTTCCTTGGGAACTAACTCCTCAAGGAAAACCTGGACTTATAGAACTTCACCAAAGCAGTCTAACAAAAGCACAAGAGGTTATGCCATCACAAAACCACCAGAGATAGGCTTTCTTGCCTAATTATCGTAGAACTAATACTCAGAAGTTCCTCTGCCCTCAGTGAATGTCTTTCAGACTAAAATATAAACAATAACCCTTCAGAAAGGCTACATTCGCAGATTACATTGACTTGTCCCCATCTGAGGAATCCCTTTCACATTTCCCTGCAAGGCACCGACAAGGAAGGCAAAGGAAAAACGATACAATACTAAGGGAGCCATCAAGCTCTTGGGCTGCTCCTGAGCTGGCTAAGCAGTCTAGATCCAGGGTGAAGGGAGACATTTCAATGAGTATGGAACAGCCAGTGCTGGAAGAAGTCCAGGATGGTGGCACCAATGACAAGACTAAGGTCAGAGACCTCGTGATTCCCTGTTAGCCACCATGCTTCCTCCACCTCCTTCCCTGGTATGTGGAATCAGTCAACTGAGAAGGGGTCCCACACCCCAAAGGGAAACGACTGGCCTCAGCACTTGTCCAGCATGCACAGACTGTCCTCTGTAGTTACACCTTAGAAACGGAAGGGAAAACGCCAGACGGCGACCCAGCGCCTGAAAGTCTTGCTTCGCTCACTACTTGTTGGAAGAGCAAAGCACTCAGCAGAAACATACCCAGGGAGTTACAACCCTTATGTAACCCAAGGAAACCTTCCTTGTTGTTACTGACAAACAGCAGAGATACATTTAGGAGCAGACCAGAGGCCAGCCAGGAATCAAAAAGAAAGACTTCCGTTAAACAGAGGTCAGGACACAGACGCACCTCATTCGGCCATCGCTCTCCCTCAGGAACACGGGAAGAGCACCGTGCTGAAGATGGCTGGAAACTACACTGTGTTGAACAGGGCAATACTCAGTTCTCTCTCTCCTCCAAATACCTGCCTGGGACTTGATGGTAGGAAACTGCCTAGAGGCTGGCCTTCGGATGAACACGCGATTACATGCCACCGTCGCTCGAGTCTGACAGGGGCACAGCTGGCACCAGAGAAGTGGCAGCTAAGTTTCTGGAGCTCTGCACCTCCCACGAGAGGTAAGTCTCACTCCGGGTGAGAGGCACACACGGACCCAGAGACTGCAAGGCTGCTGTAAAGTACACATTCAGTCCGATGACCAGAAAGGGTCTTTCGAATACCCCGCTGTCTGCCTCCAAGGAACGCTTCGCCCCTCGGAGGTTCCACTACACGAGATCAGAACCAAGTGCCACGCAAACGAGAAAAGAGGGTGCCATGAATGTGGGACCCCTGCCCCCTGCCCGGCCCCTGCTGCCTCTGTGGCTGGTGCAAAAAGAGGGTGCAGCCCCACCGGGTGGGCCGGCCTGGGGCGGCGCGGCAGTGCTTCCCCGCGTCGCCGCAGCTGCTGCAATGCGCCATTTTCCGTCCCGCAGAGTCGAGCGCTGGGGGTGAGAGTTGGTTAGGCGTCCACACCATCCACCAGAATCAACTCACATTTTTCTGACAGACGGGGTGCTGGTCCGTCCCCTCTCTGGAAGTTGCGGCGAGACACCGGCGGGAAGACGCTGGTCGAAGAGGTCGGAAGTGCTGTGCTTGGTCTCTGAGCAGGATAAGGAGCTTCAGCTGCGGCGGAACTCTGCAGCCGCCGCCGCTCCGGCCCTGTTTTATCAGGGCTGGCCACGCCTCCCGGCTTGCGTTGACTTCTTCACCATCCAATCCACGACCGGGATAGGCAGACGTCCAAGTCCGGACGTCCTGGTGTTTCTCGCCCCCGCAGTCGTGCCAATCACAGTTCTCCTCTCATTTCGACTCCGGAAAGGAGCGGTGGCGTTGAGGACCCTTCAAATGACCAATCCCTCTACACTTAGCTTATCTCGGTAGCTCAGGGGCAGGACGGGGTGCTAACGAGCCCGCCTTCGCGGAGCGCTTCGACCATTAAGTTAGGCTTTTTTGGGGGGGCCTTACAGCCAATCGCTGGGAAGCTCCTACGTTAGGGTCCGCCCACCACTGGCGGCTCCAGCCAATCACGCCGCTCCTGCAGTCAGCTGGGCTGGCAGGAGCTGGGTTCCGCCCGCGGGAGTCCCGGGAGGGCGCTGGCCGTGCTTTCCGCGGACCTGGCGCCTCCTGGCCGGCGTCCCACCCACCTTCCGTCGCTGGCTTACAGCTCTGAGGGCGCGAACCCACGGCGCCGTGGGCCGGCCGGGGCCCTCGGTCCAACTAAAGCTATTGGGAAGGCTTCGTTCATCCGTCCCCTCCAGTGTAACCCGTCCTAAATGGAGCAGGTCTGGAGGTCCTCCGAGCAAGTTGTCCTAGATTTCCTCCCTTTTCCTTTCCCCCAATAACTCACCGGGTCGATTTCTTGCTTCCTAATACTCAAGAATTTTCTTCCTTCTCATGATTCTTTTTACCGAACATTAGTTATAAGACACACCGTTATTTATGCCTTGTTTTTTTTTAAAAGTTGCAAATAAGTTATTGCTTTCTCACCACTTAGTTTTTATTTTACGTTTATTGAAAGCATAGATATGTATGTATGTGCATTTTTATCATTTAACTCGTGCGTAGATGCAAAGTAGAAAAGAATTACATGGAAACCGTATACCTACAGTTTCTATTCAGAGACTGATGCCTGTGGTTCCCTTTTGACTCAGTTTGGGTCGCCCCTGAGTGCCCACGTGCCGTGGTCCCGTCTTCATGCCCTTGCAGGCTTTGGTGATACAGCGTTTCCAAAGAGTGTCCCTCTTCTGACTCTGGAATTTTCTCCCAAGCCTGTCACCCGTTTTGCAAGTTTTGATATTTAGGAGCAGCTATGACAAATCCAGTGTGACTGCTGACTAATAGCTACAGGGAGACATCCCGAGGGGGGTGATGTGAAATGCCAATGGGGGCCAGACTCTTTTTTTTTAGGTTTTTTTTTTTTTTTTTAGGTTTTTTTTGAGACAGGGTCTCGCTTTGTGGTTCAGGCTGGCCCTGAGCTCAGCCTCCAACTCACATCACAATCCTCCTGCCTCTGTCTCCCGAGTGCTGGGATGACAGGCGTGAGCCACCACGCCCGGCACTGTGGTATGTGGTACTGGTTGCTGCTGGGTGTGGGTCTCCACACCCAGTATTGTTATGTGGTTACCGGGGAATCAAACCCGGGTCCTTGCGCTTGCAAGACAGGCGCCGGAACCACTGAGCTAACTCCCCGGCCCGGGGGCCAGACTATTAAAGTCAATTAAGTATAACAGTCTGCCTCCGCCTTGCTCTTCCTCACACCTGTGAGAAGCCAACAGGAGACCTGGTCATACATCACAACCTGCTTAAACAACTGCTCCTAAAAACACCCTGTGTCAATCATGTGTGTATCCCACCCACATCCCAGTGACAATTTGTAAACTTTGAAAATAACTTGTGAGCCCTTGATGGCAACAAGAACGGAGAAATGTTTCTGACAGTATGAACACCTACCCTGGAAAAATGTTTAACTGCTGAATTTTTTTTTTTTTTTTTTTT
>PVIR01027177.1:0-23161 GCA_004026965.1 Petromus typicus
AAGGACCCGGGTTCGATTCCCCGGTAACCACATAACAATACTGGGTGTGGAGACCCACACCCAGCAGCAACCAGTACCACATACCACAGTGCCGGGCGTGGTGGCTCACGCCTGTAATCCCAGCACTCGGGAGGCAGAGGCAGGAGGATTGTGATGTGAGTTGGAGGCTGAGCTCAGGGCCAGCCTGAACCACAAAGCATGACCCTGTCTCCAAAAACCTGAAAAAAAAAAAAAAAAAAAAAAGAATATATAATAGTGAGGTACTAGCAACAGATGATAGAATTACTAAAAGCCAAAAATACACCACATCCTGGCAAAGTTATGGGAAAATGCAACTGCTCTCCTCTGGTGGGAATGCAAAATGGTAGAAACACTTTGGAAGATAGTTTGGCAGTTTTAAAAAGAATAAACATTTTGATATAATACAATTTGATATAATAATCAATCAATATATATTCAAATGTTCTGAAAACAATTGATTAAAATGTGTTTCTAGATTCTTTACTTAATTGGAAAGTGGATATCATGGTTTATATCTAAAATGTTCCCCGAAAATCTCATTTTTAGAGGTGAGGTCTAGTGGTAGGGGGATAGGTCAATGGAGATGTAACTTCAAAGATGTATTCTTAATCTCCCCACCTTGTTTCTCTGAGATAAATCACAGAGATTGTCCTGGAAGGGAGATCTTGTCCTTGCCCCTTCCTGCTCCCTTGCTGCCTCCTGGATGCCGTGAGTAGCTGGTTTGCTCTGCCACACATGCCCCACCATGATGCTTTGCGTATCACAGCGCAGAAGTAGCACAGCCAAGGAGACAGACTGAAACCAGAAGCCAAAATAAACCTTTTCCCCTTTAAGTTACTCTTTCTCAAGTATTATGTAACAGAAAGGTAACGTGAATGTAGATGTTTTACACAAAGCCTAATATACACGTTAAATGTTAAAATGGAAAATCCTTTAGTATTACAAGCATACTAAAATCCTTGAACCAGAAAAGTAAAACCACTCAAAGAGCAGCTCTCAGGAAATAGTAATTATGATGCAGAATGGCCAATATGCCTATGAGAAAGCAGTTTCTAATTATCAACATTTTTGTAAAATAGCCAGGTAGGTACTTTTCACTAAGGCCTACGAATGGTCTCCAAATTACTTTGGTTGCCATTTTTTCCACAAAATCTTAGATAAGCCTGCATTCTCTTGATAATTTCCAAATGAAAGTCCCATGTGTCCTTATAATTATGTTGTCCCTTTCAGGGAGTTTATTTCATAGCTGCCTTTCCCCAATGTCCGTATTACTTGGTAGTATTTACTTGGAGAAAACAAGTATATTTTCTTAGCTTACTAAGTGAATGTGTGGGGAAAGCAGGAGGTGGGGAAATTGCTTCTCACCAGGAAGCAAGTGATCAGTTCTGCAGCAGATGTCTCCTGGGTGTGGTCCAGGTGAGTTTTGATGCTGTCTATCTACAGATAGGCTCAGGTCCCTGTAACAGGCCCCTTAACCCAAACTGAGATGCAGGGCACACATCCCAGGTGGTTTTACCTGTGCTTCCAGACTATCAGGTTTAATTGGGATTCCCACAGCTACCTCCTCAGGTTTGACAAATTTTCACAGTGGCTTGCTGGAGTCAGGGCAACATTTCCTTCTGTTTACTGGCTTTCTCTGAAGCACATTAAAAGGTTCAGATGAAAAGATGCATAGAAAATATATGGAGGGAGGGGCACAGAACTTCCATCCCATCTTCCAGAAATATCCACAGGTCCCACTGTCTAGCAGCTCTGACGGCTGCCCTCGCTTCTTCTGGAGCTTTGTGGCACAGGTGTGATTAAGGCCTGGACAGTCAGTTTGACCAGTGACTGGATGCAAGGGGTATGGTCTAGAACCGATGGGCGTAGTGGGAACCCAGCAAGGACTGCCTGGCCTCTCTGTGTAGTACACATTTTTCACGGGCACAAAGCAGGTCTCCTCTGAAATAGGAACGCTTATCATCTACTATTACAAAAGGTAGAAAATTTCTTTATGACCAGCTCACAGACAAAAAGCGTGGTAAATGAGAACTTCAGTGGCCTACCATGGTGAGAAAAGATTTTGATTTTCTTAGCCTTCCTTGGGAAGGAGTTATGAGCCAGGAACTATGACTTCAACCTAAAAATACATAAATTAATATCTAATTTTAGAAGTGAATTTATCATCATAACATTTCTGTTCCTTTATCTTGAATAATTAAACATACAGATTGTCCATCACACAATTTTGATCACAGAACATCCCTCCAGAGTTATACCTGTCTCACTACTTAAACAATGTGTATATAGGGAAAAAGTATGAGAAATATTTGTGTCCTAAATGTGAAGTATAGAAGTATTTATAGCATAGTAAATACTTCTGTAGATAGTGTCTTAGTCATTTTTCATATCTAAGATTTGCAATTTGAGAGAGTTGGGGGTTTATCTTGGCTCACAGGTTATAAAGTTTTTGGTCCCATACTTAGTTGGCTGGAAGGCAGAGTGGCATGGCAGAGGGACCTGGCCCGGAAGGGAGAAGGAAAGAGAGGGACAAGGACAGATAAACCCTTCTGGCCACAACCACAATGGCCCAACTTTTCCAGTGACATCCCACCTAAGAGTAATTGAGCTGTGAAGTCATCAGTGATGGGTGTCATGCCTCCATGACCCAGTCACCTTTCAGAAGTCCCACCTATGAGCTCATGAAGTTTTGAAGGAGCATCTAAATATAAACAGTAAGGGATAGGTATGTAGTTAGATACATAGATGAATTTATGATCAACTCAGTCGGGATGCAGTTTTTTTTTTTTTGTTTTTTTTGTTTTTTTTGAGACAGGGTCTCACTTTGTAGTTCAGGGTGGCCCTGAGCTCAGCCTCCAACTCACATCACAGCAATCCTCCTGCCTCTGCCTCCCGAGTGCTGGGTTTACAGGCCTGAGCCACCACGCCCGGCACTGTGGTATGTGGTACTGGTTGCTGCTGGGCGTGAGTCTCCACACCCAGTATTGTATGTGGTTACGGGGGATCAAACCCGGGTCCTTGTGCTTGCAAGACAGATGCCGGAACCACTGAGCTAAATCCCCAGCCCAACATGAAAGTATTTTAGATACTGAGAAGCATGTTCTATTGTTTCATGATGATATCATGTGTTAGATGGTATGATTTAGAGAAAAAGAAATACATTTTAAAAGCAAAACAAAAATCCAGTGTGTAGTTTTCTTTCTGTAGTCTGTTTGTCCCAGTACCAGCTACCAGATACGTGTATGCTGCAGGGCTTTCCAGAGCTTCCACTTGAGAGCTAATAAGGACCCCTGAATTAGTGGAAGGATAAATGAGCTGTACTCCTTAAGCTCTACACAGTGCTCTTCCAGGTAGAGTCGCATCTCATTCTCTACTTCTGTCTTTCCCTCTAGGCCTTAGGCACATGTCTCAAAACTCCTCCCACATTCCATTTCTACAATCCTTTCATTCCTTCGCGTAGTCACCACTTTAGCAGAACCTCCAGGGAAATGGAGATCTAAGGCTCCACATACTTCCATCCAGTAAGAGCAAAATTTTCCATGTTCTAAAAGTGTGTCTTATGTGGAGTATTCAGAGCAGAAAATATTTAAAAAGAATCTGGAAAGAAGAGTAGAAATCACTGTAGTAGGGTGGGAGTCTGGAAGACGTTTGTATAGTTTGTATAAGAAGAGTGTATTTCCAGAAAGCAACTGGCACAATAATACAGTAGTCTTCTGTTCTGCTCCTTAAGTTTATGAATTTGACTACTTTAGATTTCATTTAAATTGAATCATGGTATTTGTCTTTCTGAGATTGACATCTGATTTCACATCATATCATCAGGATTCACCGATATAGTCACATATTCAATACAGTTTCCTTCTTCTCAAAGGCTAAATGTCACCTCCATTACTCCAAACTGGCACTCACCATGGGTCTGGAGAGCAATGACAGCCATGTGCCAGCTTGGCATTGCTGTGCTTGTCAGCATGTGGTGGAGTACCTTACTTTTTGCTGCTACCAGAGATTTATTAAATCAGAAGAGTTATTTACATTCCACAATAGCTGTGGTCTCTAAGAGAGTTCAGTCTTTATTCAGAGAGTGTCACTACATGGACAGTTCTGAAATAAAACAAACAAATATTGGAGTTTGTTGTTTTTCATGTAGAAGCAGATTATGTTAACAATATCAGATGTTGGTGTTATTCTAAATCTTACTGCTCATGTCTTGTTTGTCTTGTTGCAATACCTTAAAACAGACATGTCATTTTAACCACCAGATGTCCCTGTTGTTAAGCAGTTTTTTTTCTCTCAAGTAGTTGGTTCAGCATAGATGGAAAGCTGGGGTCTTGAATGTCTAGTAATGTGTTACAGCAGTCTAAGGACAGGCCTCAATGATAATGAAACTAAAGGAACAGCCAATATGCTTTGAAATATAAACATGACAAAGCTCTCTGGCATTTAAAGACTTGCTGGGGTTTAAATGCTCTTCCAACCAGTGTACATCTAAGTTCCATGTACAGAGTGTACTGTGACAGAGAAAGAAACAAGGGACTCTTACAACATTGCTCTCAGGAATTTTCACATTTGTGATTGACACTTAGTATTTGTGACATTAGATATTTGTGATCAGCGTTTAGTTACTTAACATTTCCTGAGCAGCTCCTTTGTGTGAAGCGCAATTCCGGGCCTAACAAGTGATGTGGAGATGTTGAGACACAAGAATTCCAGCGCTGCTGGAACAGTATGCTGGTGGAAGGGTTTACATATTCAGTATATCTTGTTCCGACTCTGTAGTTAACATATCAATTCACTAAATTCCTGACAGCTACTTGAAAAACTTGCTCATGATTAATAAGTCAATCAAGACCCCCCAGAGTTAATCAAATCACTTGCTGTCATTATATTAAACTAAAATGCAGATAGTAGGAAAGGTAGCCAATGTCCATTGGTCTTGCTTAGTCGACACACTAATACCTGTCTGGCAAATATTAAGTTCTCTAAAAGTGCAAGATAGTACTTGTATTTATCCCAAACAATAAAGAATAAATAACAAAGAATAACAAGGCAAGATAAATACTGTATTAAGTGTGTGTATATATGATTTACTGTTGTGTAGGATTTGTTAGGAGAGCAATTCTGTTGCAGTTCAGAGAGGCTTTGGATTATCAAAAACATTTAATACGTTGACTTTGGCATAACAACAGGACGTCTATCGTTTTTCAGCTTATTTTTAGTTGCTTTTCAGAATGACAGATTATTGCCAAGTATGAAAGGGGGACATAGTAAGTTCTGTTTCTAAAAATGTATATTGTTTCTTCTTGGAAATTATCTAACATTTATGTTTCTGGACAATGTTTTGAGTACCAAAGAAAGAGATATGGCCTTTCCCTAAGGGATCCCCTTCTGTGATGGGTTACTGGGTACTCCTAATCTAGGTATGAAAGGTGCTTATGATCATGTAAACTAAAGTCTTTCTGGACCTGAAATTGTTAAAGAAACCACTGTTGGAAGGTATGGTGGCACATGCCTGTAATCCTAGCACTCTAGGAGCCTGAGGCAGAAGGATCATAAATTTGAGTTTAACCTAGGAAACTTAGTGACTTAGCAAGACCCCGTCTCAAAAATTTTTTTTGAAAGGGTTGAGGATGTAACTCAGCACAAAGATCATGGATTCAGTGCTCAGTACGATTACCAAAACAACAACGAACAAACCTCAGTATAGTCAGGCAGGTTACTCCTTGCTAATAATTACCTGAAATATCAGCCTGATTTTTTAATACCAATCTAATTTAAGAATATCTACACTGTATGAATATAAACATATCTAATTAAACTCCAAAGTATATGTTTGTCATGTCTGTATTATAAGTAGGCAGAACTATTTAAGAAATGTAATATATAATTTTTAATTTGATGAAATGAGGACTAATAGAATAAGGAAGACATTTTCTATGGAACATCTGTCTAGGCTTGATAATATTATTTTATAATTATACCATTTTAGCAGATATAATACTATAATAAAGGGTAAGGAAGATAAATGATTTTAGCAGAGTCATTACTGTCTTTGTTCTGTGTGTTTTAAGTTTACATTTATGCCTAACTTTGGTCTATATTGGTTCTACCTGGTGTAGAACAACATAAGGCTATCATAGTCACTGCTGAAATAAGGTGAAGCTTCCTTTATTTCCTTATAATTGCATAAGTTCTCTTTCTATTTCCACAGGCTGCACTTTCACTTTTTTTTTTTTTTTTTTTTTTGCCAAAGTACCATCTGCCACAAAATGAGTCTCTACTGAGAACACTCTTGATCTTAAACCAGTGCCGTGTTTTCACAGGACTCTTCTGAGGAGAAGCAAGTGCTGCCTTCTGTTGCTGACCAGAAGCAGAAGAGACACGTGATATGAAAAGTCCCCCATGTAATGTTACAAAGGACTGTGTTATTTGAAGGGGTCATAATAAATACTCTATTAGAAATCTGTCTCCTGCAATGGGTAAAACTGAAAATAATATAAAGCTTTTTACTGTTAGGGTTTTCCTACATCTTTCCTCTCTATGACAACATTGATTAAGTCACAGTAATTTCAGAGTTAAAATGGTTCTTGTCCACGGTTGGTGGGAAGGTAAACTGGTTTAGCTGTTGTAGAAAACAGTGTGGGAATCCTCAAAAAAGAAAAAATTAGGACCACTCTGACCCAGAAATCCTGCTACTGTTTATAGACCCAAAACAAATAGATCAGTTTACCAAAGAGACATCTGCACCCCCATTGCAGATGTAAATGCAGCACCATTTACATTAGTCAGAAATGGGAACATTCTGGTTTCCATCGACTGACGAATAAAGAAAATGTGGCATATGTACCCAGTGGACTATTATTTGGCCCTAAAAATGAAATCCTATCTTTTGTGGCAACACAGATGTTACTGGAGATTGTTATAGTAATGAAGTAGGCCAGGTGCAGAAAAACAAGTACCATGTGATCTCAGTCATATGCAGAATCTCAATAAGTTGATCTCATAGAAATTGAGAGTAGGGTGAGATTACCAGAAGACAGGCATGGGCGGGTGGGCAGGGGTATGGGAAGGTTACCACTGAGAAGGAGCAAGGACTTATGCTTTACTAGTGTTGCATTGTGATGACCATATAGGCAGGAAGGTAGTGCATGTTCAAAATCTAGAAGAAAGAATCTTGGAAGTTTTTATTATGGAAAAATGACAAACATTTGAGGAGATTAATGTTTAGCCTGACTTAATCATGTGATATTTATATGCATTGAAACACTACATGATACCCAAATAAGACAATTTTTATGTTTTTCATAAATTGGTTAAAGAAGGAAGAAAATAAAATTCCCATAGGGTAAGTAGCTTACAACTTATTTTGTTCATGCCATTCCCATATCCATTTTAGATTAGATTCTGATATTTTTAAATCCTTTGTTTTATTCCAAATAGAAATCAAAGCAGATAATTCCATTTTTTCTAATTGTTTAAAGAAATAAAAGGAGAAGTTCAGCACTAACAAAATCTTGTTAAAACAGACACTAAACCTGCTACAAAACAGGTCAGGTAAAACTCTTGAAGACATTGGTCTAAGGAAAGATTTCATGAACAAATCCTCCATAGCATGAGAACTGGTAGAAGAAGTCGATAAATGGGATCTCATCCTATTGAGAGGTTTTGCACAGCAAAAGAAAGCACCAGCAAAGTGAAAAGGCAACCAACAATATGGGAAAGAATCTGTACCAGTCATTTCTCAGACAAAGGGTTACTATCAAGAATATACACAGGGCTTAAAAAAATCAGTCCACCCAAGTTTAAAGACCCAATTCAAAATTGGGCATCTGAAATGAACATATACTTTTCAGAGGAAGAAATAAAAGCAACCAAGAAGCATATGAAGAAATGTTCAACACTGCTAGTCATTTGAGAGATGCAAATGAAAACAACATTAAGATTTCATCTCATTCCATAGAGAATGGCTGTTGCCTCAGAATTAGCCAGCAACAAATGTTGGTGGGGCTGCAGAGAAGAAGGAACCCTTCTCCACTGTTGGTGGGAATGTAGACTCGTACAGCCCATGTGGAGATCAATTTGGAGATTCCTCAAAAAACCACAATTAGAGGTGCCATTTGACCCTGCTATTCATTCCTGTGCTAGGTATATACACAAAAGAATTAAAAGATTCATATCACAGTGACATGTGCACCCATGTTTATAGCAGCTCAATTTGTGATTGCTAAATCTTGGAAACAACCCAGATGTTCATCAACTGGAGACTGGATAAAAAAGCTGTGGTTCTTCTACAGAATGGAGTATTACTCTGCCATAAAAAATGATAAGTTTGAATCATTTATACTTAAATGGACATACCTTGAGGACATCCTCGTAAGTGAAATAAATAGGTCACAGATGTGTAAATATCATATCTTTTCTCTGATGTGAGAAAATAAAGATGTAAATGAGTTCTAGAATGTATGTTATATATTGTGAAGTAGAAAATACTCAAAGCAAAATGGGGTGAAGGGGAAAAATAATGAGATTATAACAGAAAAGAAAGGAAACAGTTTGTGTTTATAGGGGGTGGGGGTGGTAGGGCTGTTGTGGGTAGGGCTATGGGAAATAAAGAATTGAGTTGTGTCATATACTGGTACAAATTCTCATTGTGGAGTGCAATCATGATGTGTATATGTAATGTACCAATAAAGATTTCAATTTTTAAAAAAGTCATGGATTATACACCATACGTTTGCAAAGAAAATCATCTGTATTTCTCTGTGTGTAGGAAGTGTGTCACACAGATGGCTCTTGCTTCCTCCATATCTAATGACTCCTTCCCACACTGATAGCTGTTCCTTCCCACGCCTTAGTGGGAAGTGGCTCCTCCTTCCTATATTTTGATAGCTTTCTTTTTATCTCTCTGAACAAATTACTTTTCAGAGAAACTTAAGCATAAACTCCCTCAGTAGCCAACTCCACTGTTACATTTATTGGTGCTTATCCTCCGCTTCATAGAAATTACCTGAGTTCTATGTGCCAAAAATGAGTAACAGGGTTACCTGCATATGTGGGGAGAAAACAGAAGTGCCCACCAGTCGCTGAAATGGGGCAGAGTAATGTTCTGTATATCCAAGTTCCATTCTCCTATACCTTACAGGAGTGGGCTGTGTTGTTCAAAAAGACTCTTCTAAGAGGGTTACTTGTATGTTCTCCATGTAATGATCTGTTTGCACTACTCAGAAGTTTAGATGGAGTCTGTCTTAGTTACTTTTCTCATTGCTGAAACAAAAATGCCCAATACTTACAAGTGAAAGGAGAATGGTCCATTTGGCTTACAGTTCATAGAGATTCCAGTCTGTTATTGGTTGGCTCTAAGGCAGAGTAGCACATGGCAGAAGGGAACAATTCATGGCAGTCAGAGAAAGAAACAGTTCATGGCAGGCAGCAAAGTAACAATTGGGCACGGGACTGGACAAGCCTCTTCCTGTCCCTTGTATATCCAGGATACCAGGATTAAGGCAGTGGACTGAGTAGCAATCACTCGCTTTCAATCAATGGACTGATTAGCAATCACCCACTTTTAATCCTGTTGTTGCACTATGAATCATTCACACAATCTAGATTCAGCCACTTAGCTCTGAAGTCCCAGCTAAGAACATGAAGCTTTGGGGGATACCTAGATAAAACCAGAACAGAGTCTAAATCAGCTTTCTTCTTGAGCTTGTCTGGTGGCCATGAGGCTGATTCAGCAGTACACTGATATATAATCAGAATCAGGTGTGTTAGAGTGCACAGCTGTCCATCTGTTGTGGAATTTCTACTGATAGTATAAATGGTAGTTCATTTGTGGTCCTTTGGAGAGATGGAAAATTGACCAGCTAGGCCTGGTCCTTACTGATGCCTCAGCATCAGTGCACACAATTCGGCTGAGAAATTTAAGTGACATTCTTGAAATCTGGTTCCATTTTGCCTATTTTGCCATTAAAGAGATTCCTATTTCATGTTTGCTATCAGTAGTTTAAACTAATGGTAAGTTAACTTTCACCAACATCTCTCAAATTGCTAGCTTTGTGGTTGTTATAAGTGGCATAATTGGGAATTTGATACAGAGATTTTTTTGAAAAAAATATTTTTCATCTTATTCTACTGTTAATACTTTTGTTGGCTTAAATGTGGATTTTTTTTTTTTTTGAGACAGGGTCTAACTTTATAGTTCAGCCATGAACTCAGCAATCCTCCTGCCTCTGCCTCCTTAGTTCTGGGATTATAGGCTTGAACCACCACGCCCGGTACTCTGGTATGTGGTACTGATTGCTGGTGGCCATGAGTTTCCACACCCACTATTGTTTGTGGTTACCAGGGATTGAACCCGGACCCTTGAGCTTGCAAGACAGGTGCCTGAACCACTGAGCTAAATTTCAGCTTTACCCTGTGGAGATAAGTTTGGAGATTCCTCAAAAAGCTAAGATTGGAGGTCCCGTTTGACCTGGCCATTGTCCTGCTAGGTATATACACACAAGAATTAAAAGACTCATACACAGTGACATATGTGCACCCATGTTTATAGCAGCCCAATTTGTGATTGCTACATCTTGGAAACAACCCAAGTGTCCATCAACTGGAGACTGGATAAAAAACCTGTGGTTTTTCTACAGGATGAAGTATTACTCTGCCATAAAAAATGATAAGTTTGAATCATTTATACTTAAATGGACATACTTGAGGATATCCTCATAAGTGAAATAAATAGGTCACAGATAGGTGCATATCGCATCTTTTCTCTGGTATGAGAAAATAATGAGTCCTAGAATTGTATGTTATATATTGTGAAATAGAAAATACTCAAAGTAAAATAGGGTGAAGGGGAAAAATAATGATGTTATAACAAAAAAGAAAGGAAACAAATTTTATGCATATGGAGGTGTGGTAGGGTGGGTAGGGCTATGGGAAAAAAATGAGAATTAAGTTGTGTCTTATACTGGTACAAATCCCCATTGTGGAGTGCAATCATGATGCATATATGTAATGCACCAATAAAGATTTTTAAAAAATAAATAAATGTGAATTTTAAAAGAAGCTTGTATTATAAAGAAGACATCTAGGCCCCCATCTCCTTTATCATGAATCAGTACTAGATTTTACTGTGCAATTCAAAAGCCCATTTGCTCTCTCTGCCTCCTACACTGTTCCGTAGGTTCTCAGTGCCTTACACTGGCCTGGTGTAGTGCTATGGTTGGAATCCAAAAGGCTAATTGTGTGCAAGAATTTGTTGTCAGCTGATGGGCTGTTGGAATCAGGATGGGATCAGGAGACCTCCAACTTTGCCAAGTGGGTTGAGTTGATTAGCTAAATGGGCATATTAGGAAGTGGGGCCTGATTGGGTGAGTTGGGTCCTGGGGCCATGGCTTTGAGTGTCATATTTTGTCCACTAACACTGCCAGGGAATCACTGTTTACTGCCATGAGATGAGCAGCTTTGCTTCTCTATACCTTCCCACTGTGATGGTTCTATTTTATAACATGACCTAAAACAATGACACCAGTGGTCCATGGACTGGAACCTCTAAAACTCAGCCAAAATAAGCCTTTTCACCTTAAATCGGTATTCTCAAGTGTTTTGCAATAGTGACAACACACTTTATTTTCCTAATTCTTAAATCTAAACATATATTCATTTCCATTTACCTTGAAGAATTGAGTCTCTTTAATTTACTTGGAGGCTTCTTACTCCAAGAATTTAAAATGAATTCATAGGAGAGTGAAAGGTTTCAAAGTAGAAGCATAGCTGCTACTATTCCTCTCACGTGTGTCTCACACTTTCTATTCTTTGTCCTACCTCTCAGGGCAATCCCAGTTCTCTTCTTGTACCTGTATTTCAGCAGGCTGATGTATATTTCATTTATAGTAATGACTGTATTGATTCTCCTCTTTGTTCTCATCTTCTGTGGTAACAGAATATGATTGTCAGGTAACCAGTGCATTTCCTAGCCTCTGTTCTGACTACATTCTGGACAATGTGCCTGATGTGAGCAAAGATGAAGTGGACACCATCTGGTTCTCCCCAGAGAAGTGAGCCTGCCTTCCTTTCTTCTTGCTTCTCTGCTGGCTAGGATGTCATGATGGGTCTAATGTGTCCTTTTCAATGTTATCAATAAGGGCAATAGCTAGGGCTAGAGGTAAGGAGCAACAGGAAGGACTGACATACTATGGAATCCTTGTGCCACCAATGACTGGTTTTAGATGAAAGAGAGGCAAATTTCTGTCTCAATTATACTTTTATGTTTCAGTTTTCTGCTGCTGTGGCTAATTAGTATAGTGCCCCTTACCATTAAGGCATTTGTTAAGAATAGCATAGTCTTTCTGAGAGGAAATAGGGAGGACTATATTTTCTCCCTCTTGTTATATTTATTTTTTTAATCTTTATTGGTACATTAAATTGGTACATTAAATTGGTACATTAAATATACACATCATGATTGCACTCCATAATGGGGATGTGTACCAGTATAAGACACAACTTAATTCTCATTTTTTCCCATAGCCCTACCCACCCTACCACCCCCCCCATATACATAAAATTTGTTTCCTTACTTTTTTGTTACAATCTCAACATTTTCCCCTTTCACCTTATTTTACATTGAGCATTTTCTATTTCACAATATCTTGTTATATTTATATACAAGACTTTCTTTGGGAACATCAGTGACATTTTCTTAATTAGAATTTGTGTGTAGATAAATTTTAGGTGGAGGGAAATTTCAAGAGTGAATATATAGGAAAGTTTAAAGCACTTCACAGGAATAAAAGGTCATGAGAGTTGGTTAGCATGTAGGGAAAGCTTGGAAAGCAAAGATAGAAATGTGACTTGGGTAGAATAAGATGATGGAAGGCGTATCAACGGTCTTGGCTGCTTTGCTGAGTGACAGAATACCTCAACTTTTCCTATTTTAAAATAATGACTAGTTCACTACTAGTTCCAATCTTATAAAAATTAGCATAGTTACAAAAGAAAGAAAATCCCACACACTTCTACCTTCAGCTTTGCTGGATTGTTTTGTCTTTTCCTCCAGGTGTCTTATTGATCTGAATACTTTCTTCTTAATGTACTAACTTTATTTTATTTCCACCAATGAATATTCTTCTGTCCATTTCGGTCTGTCTTCATTTGGTACTGGTCATGCAACAGTTCACAATAAGACATTCAGGTACTTGTGCTATTATTTAACAGTGTAAGCAGGTCTTATGGATGAAGGGGGAAGTGAAATAGTTTTGCAAGCGATACTGTATGTCATCTCTCCTTTGCTCCCTGCCTCTTTGAGTTCCACTGTTTGCCCACTTTTATTTCTAGTACCAAGGTCAAACTCAGGACGTTGTGCTTGTGATGCAGATGTGGCCCCACTGAGCTACATCCTTGGCCTGGGCTACCCACTTTTGTGAAGGACATCTAGCAAACTTTTCCACAGTGTTCAACATTTAACAACTGAGGAGGGATGTTTCCTTTCATCAACAGTGATGAATGTTTAGTAAACATCTTTTAAAGAACAAAGAGTGGAGATAAAGATAAACAATTGTATGGTTTCTGTAAGCTCTCTATCTATTATAAGAATTAGGTAAGTGGGACCTGGGAGTTAGCTCAGTGGTTCCAGCACCTGTCTTGCAAGTGCAAGGACCTAGGTTCGATCCCCGGTAACCACATACCATACTGGGCGTGGAGACTCACCCCAGCAGCAACCAGTACCACATACCACAGTGCCGGGCGTGGTGGCTCACGCCTGTAATCCCAGCACTCGGGAGGCAGAGGCAGGAGGATTGCTGTGAAGTGAGTTGGAGGCTGAGTTCAGGGCCAGCCTGAACTACAAAGCGAGACCCTGTCTCAAAAAACCTAAAAAAAAAAAAAAAAAAAAAAAAAAAGGATTAGGTAAGTGAATGCGGCATGGTGGTGTACATTGTGTCATCCTAGTATTTAGGAAGCTGAGGAGCAGGGTTGTTAGTCTTAGTCCAGCCTGGGCTACATAGTAAGATCATTTCTTTAAAAAAAAAAGACAATGGAGAAGACAGGGGAATATATTTTGCATTTGGGACTTCTGCATATCTAAGTGTCCCACCTAGGGAGTATAGGAAGGTGGAATAGAGAGAAATGAAGAAAGACAGTATGGTAAGCTTCAATTTTAGATTTTTAGCAATAAAGAAATTGTATGAAGAGGGAGTTCATGAAGAGGGAGGGAGCTGAATTCTTTATTAGTACGATTTATATATACATCACAATTACATTCAACATTGGGAATTTGTACCAGTATATGACACAAGTTAATTTTCATTTTTACCCATTCCCCTACACACCCTACCACCACACCCCTATATACATATGCTTGCTTTCTTTTTTTAACATCATATTTTTCTTTCCCCTCATTTCTAATCCCTACTCTTTTTCCTTTAAATATTTTCTATTCCACAATACTATCATACAGTCTAGAAATCATTTACACCTTCAGATTCTCATACCAGAGAAAAGACACAGTACTTACACACTTATGACAATATGTCCTCAAGATATGTTCATTTGAGTATAAATGACTCAAACTTGTCATTCTTTATGGCAGACTAATACTCTATTTTATTTAAAAAAGCCCACATCTTTTTAAAAAAATTCAAATTTTTATTGGTACATTCTGAATACACATCATCATTGCATTCAACATTGAGAGTTTGTACCAGAATATGACATGACTTGATTTTCATTTTCCCCTTCCTCCCAACCCTGCAACCCCCACCCCGATATACATAAGCTTTTTTTCCTTTTTTCTTTATTACTATCACATTCTTTTTCCCCTCGTTATTTTCCCCTACACCCTCTTAAATATTTTCTATTTCACAATATCAACTATACATACTGCAGCTCATTTACAACCTCATTTTCTCATATCAGAGAAAAGATACAATATTTACACATCAGTGATCTATTTATTTCACTTATGAGGATGTCCTCAAGGTACACCCGTTTGAGTATAAATGACTCAATCTTACCATTTTTAATGACAGGGTAATACTCCATTCTATAAAAGAACTACATCTTCTTTATCCATTCTCCAGTTGATGTGCATTTGGGTTGTTTCCAAGATTTAGCTATCACAAATTGAGCTGCTATACCTACAGGTGCACATATATCACTATGATTCTTTTCATTCTTTTGTGTATATACCTAGCACAGGAATGAATAGCAGGGTCAAACGAATCCTAGTTTTTAAAGGAATCTCCAAACTGATCTCCACAGTGGTTGCACCAGTCTATATTTCCACTAACAGTGGAGAAATAGTCCTTATTATCTACAGCTTCCCCAGCATTTATTGCTGGTTGATTTCACCATTACAGTGTTGTTTGTTGAGTAAGATGAAATCTCAAGTGTCATTTTCATCTGCATTTCCTGAATGACCTGTGATGTTGAACATTTCTTCATATGCTTCTTGACTGCTTTAACTTCTTCCTCTGAAAAGTGTTTGTTCATTTCAGAAGCCCATCATTGAATTGGGACTTTAACTGGGAGTGGGGTCTAATTTTTATTAAGCTCTTTATATATTCTAGATAGTAGCCCTTTATAAGAAAATAGCTAGTAAAATTTTTTTCTCATATTATTGACTTCTTTTAGCTTTACTGGTGGTTTCTTTTGCTGTGCAGAAGCTTTTTAATAGGGTGAGATCCCATTTGTTGATTTCTTCTGCTAGTTCTCATGATGTAGAGGTTTTGTTCTTAAAGTCTTTCCCTAAGCCAGTGTCTCCAAGAGTTTTACCTAGCTTGATTTCCAGCAAGTTTAGTGTTTCTGTTTTAATGCTTAGGTCTCTAATCCACTTTTTGATTTTAGTTTACTATGTGGTGAAAGATATAGATGTAGCTTTAGTCTTTGGCAGGTTAAAACTCAGTTTTTCCAGCACCATTTGTTAAAGAGGCTGTCTTTTCTCCATTGAGAAGAGTTGGCTCCTTTGTCAAAGATAAGGTGGATTAGTGTTTTTAGAGTTGTTTCTGGATCTTCTAATCTGTTCTACTGGTCCTTGGGTCTGTTACTTTGTCATTACCATGCAGTTTTTATCACAGCGGCTTTGTAGTATAGTTTCAAGTTGGGAATCGTAATACCCTACACCATGTCCTTGTTGCTTAGAATGGCTTTTGCTATTTTAGGTCTTTTGTGGTTCCAGATGAATTTTTGGATTACTTTCTCTAGATCTGTGATGTATAGTATTGAGATTTCAATCAGAATTGTACTGAATCTATAGAGGAGTTGTGGAAGTATAGTCATTTTGACTGTTTGTTCCTCCTACCCAGGAACAAGGGAGGTCTTTCCATTTTATGTTACCCTCTTCTGTCTTCTTTTTCAGAGTGCTGTAGTTTTCAGAATAGTGGTCTTTCACCTCCTTTGTTAGATTGATTCTAGATATTTCATTTTTTGGATGCTATTGGGTTTTAAAAATTTGTTTATTTTTATTATTTATTTATTTTGAGACAGGGTCTCACTTTGTGGTTCAGGCTGGCCCTGAGCTCAGCCTCGAACTCACATCATGGCAATCCTCCTGCCTCTGCCTCCCGAGTGCTGGATTACAGGCGTGAGCCATCACACCCGGCACTATAGTATGTGGTACTGGTTGCTGCTGGGCGTGAGTCTCCACACCCAGTATTGTATGTGGTTAACCAGGGATTGAACCCGGGCCCTTGTGCTTGCAAGGCAGGTGCAGGAACCACTGAGCTACATCCCTGGCCCACGGATGCTATTGTGAAACAGCTAGACTCCTCAATTTCTCCCTCAGTGAGTCTGTTGTTTGTATATACAAAGGCTACTGATTTTTGAGCATTTATCTTGTATCCAACTATGCTACTAAATTTGGTGATTAAGTCTAAAAGTCTTTTGGTTGAGTTTTTAGCATCTTCTATGTAGGTCATCATGTCATCAGCAAGTAAAGACAATTTAACTTCTCCTTTTCTATCTTTATTCCTTTTACTTCTTTCTCTTGCCTAATTGCTATGTCTAGTGTTTCCAGTACTATATCGAACAGGGTATGGTGACAGTGGATATCCTTGTTTCTGATCTTAATGTGAAATGTTTCAGTTTTTGACCATTTAGAATGATGCTTGCTGTTGGTTTCTCATAAATAGCTTTTATTAGTTTGAGATAAAGTCAATTTATTCTGATTTTCCTGTAGGGTTTTGATCATGAATGGGTGTTAGATTTTGTCAAATGCGTTTTCTGCATTTATTGAGATGAATTTATGGTTTTTGTCCTTGAGTCTGTTAATATAGTGTATTGTGTTTATTGATTTACTTATGTTGAATCATCCTTATAACCCTGGGGTGAGTCCAACTTGGTCAGGGTGTATGATCTTCATGATGATTCTCGGTATTCTATTAGTCAGTATCTAATTGAGGATTTTTGCATTAGTGTTCATTAAAGAGATTCACCTGTGGTTCTCTTTCTTGGTTGGGTCTTTTACTGCTTTTGGAATCAAGGTAATGGTTGCTTCCAGGAATGAATTTGGGGATACTCCTTCCTTTTCGATTTCATTAAAGAGTGGTTGTTAACTCTTTTTTAAAAGTTTTGTAGAATTCAGCTGTAAAACTGTGAGGACCAGGGCTTTTCTTTGTCATTAGGTTTTTTAAAGATTTCCAGACACATATGAACTTCCAAAGTTGAAAAAATATATAAAAATGTTAAACATCCCAATATCAATTTGTGAGAATCTATCCACTTCTACATTTTCCATCTTACTGGAGTACAGATATTCAAAATAGGTGTTTATTATCCCAAAAAGGGAGTTTTAAAAAAATTTAAATATTTTTGCTGCATTAGATATAGACATCATGATTGCACTCAACAATAAGAATTTGTACCAGTATATGACACAACTTAATTCTCATTTTTTTCATTCCCTTACCCACTCTACAACCGTCCTCATATACATAAGTTTTGTTTTCTTTCCTTTTTATTATCATCTTATTATTTTTCCCTCATTGTTTTTCCCTATACCCCATTTCCTTTTGAATATTTTCTATTTTACAATATCCCCCATATATTCTAGAACTCAGTTACATCTTCATTTCCTCATACCAGAGGAAGGATACAGTATTTACACATCTGTAACATATTTATTTCACTTATGAGGATATCCTGAAGGTACATTCATTTGAGTAAAAGTGACTCAATCCTATCATTTTTAATGGCAGAGTAATACTCCATTCTGTAAAAGAACCACATCTTTTTTATCTAGTCTCCATTGATGGACATCTTGGTTGTTTCCAAGATTTAGCTATTAAAAACTGAGCTGCTATAAACATAGGTGCACACATGTTGCTGTGATGTGAATCTTTTCATTCTTTCTCATATATTCCTAGTAGAGGAATAGCAGGGTGAAATGGGATCTCTAACTCTAGTTTTTTTTGGAATCTCCGCACTGATGTCCATAATGGTTGTACAAGTCTACATTACCACCAACAGTGGAGAAGGGTTCCTTTTCTCCGCAGCCTTGCCAACATTTGTTTCTGGGTAATTCTAAGATGGCAACCATTCTTTGTGGAGTGAGATGAAATCTTAATGTTGTTTTCACCTGCATCTCTCAAATGACTAGTGATGTTGAACATTTCCTCATATGTTTTTTTAGCTGCTTTTATTTCTTCCTGTAAAAAGTGTCTGTTCATTTCAGATGCTCATTTTTGAATTGGGTCTTTAAATTTGGGTGGGCTGATTTTTTTTAAGCTCTTTATGTACTTTAGATAGTAGTCCTTTGTCTGAGAAACAGTTAGTAAAGGTCCAAAGAGGTAATTTTTATAATATAATGGGGCATGGTAATAAAAGTGTAATAGAGTTTTAGTGGTCAAGATATGGGTCTGTAGTACTAAACAAATCAGGATAGATGTTGAGATCAAAGGCTAACAGTGCTAGGGAGGTGGGAGAGAAGAATCCGTACTTTAGGGTAAAATATCTACTGAAAGTAGGACAGCATGAGGTTGCTGCTTATTGTCAAATTGACTGGAGTAAGAGATACCAGAAGAGGTGGGTGGGTTGTGAGGCACCCTGACTTCCTAAGTGGACTGCTGTGCTTGAAGCTGAAGAGTTGTTAAGGGTCGGTGTGGATGGAAGAAGGAGCCCTGAGGACTTGACTTTGGGACTGTACTGCCCCCTCCCTTTCCCTTCTGTATTTTCTGGGTGCCATGAGGTGTTGAGCTTCCCTCATTCTCACCTTTTTTACCATGCCATTTCTGCCCAAAGCCAGCCAGCTTTGGACTGAGCTGTCTGACACCATGAGCCTAAATTAACCTTCCTCCCTTAAGTTGTGGGTGTTGGGTATTTTGTCGCAGCCATAGGAAGCTGACCAGTGCAAACAGTATTGGGAGTTAGTAGCCTATAAATGCCACCAACTGTCGTATGAGACATTTTACTCTCATAAACTTCATAGGTAGGAATTTCACATTAGGAAGCTTCAAGAACAGTATCTATAGCTTGGAAAGACCTAGATAAGGAAGACTAGAAGAACACTGAAGAATTGATTGGCAATTGTAGCAGACCAAGTGATTGATAGACACAGATGAAGTAACTAGTTGGGGAGCAGGAAGCAGCAGTCTAAGCTGTAATTTGGACATATGTAAAATTATCTTGACATAATCCTGTAATTGTGGGCCTAGATATACTTGAGATAATTTAGATCCAATATGTAAATCATGTATCCTAGAAGGCCCAGATGCACACAGTACTGTGCAGTGTGTAAATCAAAAGGGGAAGTTGGCTGAGGGTAATGAAAGGTCAATCAAAACAAGGAAGGGCTTAGCCTTCATATTATATAAGTTGGAGGAAAATAAAAATTAGCCCATTACAGCAGGTGTCAAGGCTAAAGACATCATGAAGGAATATCAGTTTTTGACTATGTTATTATACCTGAAAGAATATGTTCACAAAGTCTAAGTTTAGAGAATTTTACTTCTGATCAAGAATGCAGTGGGATGAGCTATGATAATGCTTGATAAAGCAGAATCAGGAAAGAGGAAGGCAAAAGGTTGAGACTTAGCACCTTGAACCAAAGTGATACAAGACATTGTAATATCACATTGTCAACCTCAGAGTGAGGATCAGTAGTTAAATAAATTTGCCATATTTCTTAACAAATGGCAAAGCAGTAGCAGCTAATCATTGTTTGCTCAAATAATTATTTGAAGCAAGAAGGAGTGTGGAGCATATGCTACTTGTAAGAGCTGTCAGCCCTTAGATGAGCTATTGACAAGAATGGAAGGATATTAAATTAGAATCAAGATCTTGCAGAGTGCATTCAGAGAACACTGTGGAAACACTATACTTGTAAATTATTCTTTACAGTATATAAAAACGCACTGAATGATATATAGGCCTGTCGTTACCCTCTACCTTCCCCATTGCTCCCTTGGGGAGAGAAGGTAGAAAATGGAGGTGGGGAAATGTGAAAGGAAAGATAGTTAAGATGGATAAAAATACTTTCCTTTACTTTCCATCTCTCATGCTCCATCCTCTCTCCACCATCACTGGAGAATCAGATTTGGGTGACCGAACCACAAAGAGATCAAAGAGCTTCCTGTGCCTGCTTTGAACACTCTAGTGAGAATGGAATCAGAAACTAGATTTAAAATTGACTTTGAAGACAGAAACCCTTGAAAGGTCTGACAGGATGGCCTGGACAGTTTTAAATGACCCAAAATAGCATAACGGAATTGTCTCTTGCAGAAAAAGATCTTTATAAAACCTGGAAAATTTCACCTGTTGTTTAATGTTATATTCTTTCACCTCTTAGTTATCTACATCAGGCAGGTTAATTTATACTTGAAAGTCGGTTTCTTTATTCCTAAGATCCTGAAGACTTAAAATGAATTATATACATAGGTTTTCTTCACAGCATTGTTTTTTAAAGTTCAAAACAGAATCTGTCTCAAATTGAGAGAAAATTTGCCAGTATAGTGTCATGAACTCTTTTCTATGTTACCTGAGAGCAATTGATGATGATGCATACACCACTGCCCATAGACCCCGTGTCTTTCCTGCAGTGATGTTTCCTTACAAAGTTATAATTGATGCACTTGACATCTAGTTCCCAGATCTCATTCAAATTTCAGCAGTTATCCTGATGTGTAATTTATGAAATAGAATCTATCCCAAAGTCGTATTTATGTTTCATTGTCTCATCTCTTTAGGCCCCTTCAACATCGACACTTTTCTTGGCATTTCCTTAACTTTCATGGCCTTGACAATTATGAGAATTACAAAGTGGTTGTTGCATAAAATGTCCTTCCATTGAGTTTGTCTAATATGTACTCTACATATGTTTTGATATGTACTTTAAATTCTGCACCTTCATCAGAAGTATTGTAAAAATTATGACACCAGTGGGATATTTCTTTCAAATTTCTCAGCCATTTCCCAACCACAGGTTTTTCCCAGTGGTACACCAGGGTGGAATAGAGTGTGTCTGAAAACATCATTGTAGATCCAGTGTGGAACCTGGACTGAAAGCATCAGTTGGTAAAAGATTCTTCCTTTTGTTATTTTCCATCTTCCTCACCCAGTTCTCCCTATAATTAGGCATAGAGATTATTTCAATACTACCGTGACCAATCACACTACAGCAATGTCTTTCTTGCCTTGCATCGGTGCTTCTTAACTCACACAAAGCAGCCGAGTTCTTAACCCCCTGGGGCACATGAATGGCCTCACGTCTTGTCTTCTGTCTTGCTCTTCCTCTCCAGTTCCGTGGCCGGCCCTCCTCCTGACTGTCCACGCTCTGACCTTGTGATCCAGCCCAGGGCTTTTGTAAGCATGCAGGCGGAATCCAGCAAGCACTGTTTGCACAGATAGTTGCACAGAAACCCCCTGTGACTTTTGATTTTTGCCTGCAGCAATTTTCCAACTAATTATTTTGCTCCTGGTTGCATTACTCATGGATCATGACTTCTGTTTGCTTTTCCAGTTTCTGACATGTATTGGTCTTCTTATCCTCTCCTTAATCTTGTGTATGTTTTGAGTTCCTGAGTTAAAGTGTGGGGACTCTCTGTGGCTAAAGTAAAGCAGCACCATACATTCCAGCACTGACATACATTTCCAGTACTCCCTACCCATACTGTTTGGCTTAGAACAGTAATTAGCCAAAGAATACTTTGAAGATATGTGAAGGGAGAATTAATGACATTCAAGATGACTGTGCGATGAATATTTAGTGGTGAAGATGAGCTCCTTTCTCAGAAAGACTTTAGATCTCTATGGAGTATTTAAGTTTTAAAAATATCACATTACAGAATAGCAAAACCTCTAAAGGTGAAAAATTATTGCCCAGCAGGAACATTGAACTTTAACGTGCCTATGTGTATTTGGCAGGTAAAGAAAGAATGTATTGGTCAGATGGGGTGGAGGCTGGGGTGTTACTTCTGAAATTTCAGAAAGATGAAGGCAACAGAGATACAGATTGTGCCTACAGGCAGGGGATACAGCCACAGAGGGCATAAAAGTGATACCTCTAATTCCAAGGTCACGGGCAATAAGAAACCTCTGGGTGGTAATTTAGCCTCATACATGGTGTTCCTATAAGCTAAGAAGATGTAGACTTTAGGGATGCACGGTGGTGAAGACCTTCCTGTGCCACCTAATCTCCCGGAGTTGGAGTTTCTCTGTCAGCTTTGCTGAGCTGGCTTAGGGAGATGTGCTGTGGCACATGTGCAGCCAGCTGAGAAGCATGTGAGGAGTAAGCCACCTTTGGGAGCTGACAGCATGGCCGCTCTTCCCTTCCTGCTCACTGCAGATCCTAGCTGTGTGGGAGCCCGTGTCCTTCAAATGTCCTGTCCATAACTTGAATCATGTACGTTAGACCGGACAGCATGCCAGTATCCACACCCTGTCACAGTTGCCTTCCTACCTCCATTCTGAGGTAAAAGTAGTAGGGATAAGGGATATTATGACCATCCCTGGGAAACTGGACAAAAGCAAGTATTTCATAACAAGCGTCCAGGTTTTATTTTTTATTTTAATTGTTTAATTTGCCCATTTTAAATATATTTTTTTTATATTTTAAAAATTCCAGGGGCCGGGGAGTTAGCTCAGTGGTTCCGGCGCCTGTCTCGCAAGCGCAAGGGCCCGGGTTCGATTCCCCAGTAACCACATAACAATGCTGGGT
>PVIR01027178.1:0-12618 GCA_004026965.1 Petromus typicus
ACATAACAATACTGGGTGTGGAGACAGCAACCAATACCACATACCACAGTGCCGGGCGTGGTGGCTCACGCCTGTAATCCCAGCACTCGGGAGGCAGAGGCAGGAGGATTGTGATGTGAGTTGGAGGCTGAGCTCAGGGCCAGCCTGAACCACAAAAAAGCGAGACCCTGTCTCAAAAAACCTAAAAAAAAAAAAAAAACTGCACTGGCGCATTGCATGTCAACCAAAAAGAGCCATTTGTCAAAATTCCTACACAATGCTACCTGCAGCACTCTTAGGCCCTGGCTTTTGCACGTTTGGGAGGGTTAAGGCAATAATCATACTGGAATTCAACTATAAATATGATACCTACAATGGATGACCAGAGAAGGAAATATTTCAGCAGAAAAAAGGACAAGGAACCATTTTAAAAGTTAATGTCAGAACGATCTACTTACCTAAGAATTTCATTAATTCACTCTCTTATTCAAAGTAATCCTCTTAAGTATGAAAAGGAAAGCCTCAGAAAGGCTTTCTGTCCCCTAAAGACTATAAGTCAGTTATTAAGACTTTTTAAAAAAAGACTTGCAGGCTGTGCTATTCATCTCTCCTACCCTCTTGGACTTCTCTGCGGTCCGCCAACTACATCCTCCCTCCAGAAGGACTCGTGCCCATCTCTAGCTTCCTTCAGGCCTATCTTTAGACGTCTGCTAGCCGTCCCCTCCCTGCGTGGCAACTTCATCACATCTGTGATGCATTCTTCTTTTTTTTGTGTGCAAAGTTATTAACCTCTACAGTCTTGACATACATCACTTATACTGCCTGGTTTCCCCTCAAGCTCATAAAATGCAAACTTCATGAGAGCCAGAACTTTTATCATTCTCTTCTCTGTCGCACCCAGGACCTAGCACCTGTCACACAGGGTGGGAGTGCATCCACGGTAGCCGGTACTCACCGGGCAGCACCAAAGAAAGCATTACGTGTGCTAGGCACTGAGAAGGCCAAAGTAAAGCACATATAGGGTACACTGCTTGGGTCTGAGTCTAGCAGAGAAGATCGATTCATGGCAAAAAAGAAAAAACAAAACCCAGATACATGAACAATTAAGAGTATGACAAGAGCTCTGCATTTAAAATATAATGGGGTTCTCAGGAAGTATTGCTAAGAAAATGATTAATAAAATACATTAATGAATGAGCCAGCTCAGAAGGTAGGACAGATCCTAGGGCCTGCACTCCATATTTCAGTTTTTCAGAAAGGCTGAGGCTGATATGCTCAGATTTGTGACATAACAAGAATCCCCTGGTTGCAGGGTGCCGAGTTTGCAGAAGAGGGCTGAGGCCCACATGGCACCGTGGCCGACTTAGGAGCGAGGGCCGCGCACACAGAAGTGCACCTGCATCGCCAGCCCGGCCCGCTCCGAGTCCAAGCTCACCTTCTCTGACAGAGCCTCCTCCAGTGTCGCCAGCGCGGTGTCCGTGTTGCTGGAGTCCGTCTGCAAGGACTTCACTCTGTCTTTCAGATTGGTCAGCTGTTTGTCTTTATCCCTAAGTTGTTCTTGCAAGTTTTCAATCTAAAAACAAAGATCATATTTAATGCATGCCAGAGCAAGAGCTGATAGCAAGAGTCAATATTTGTGCAGGGGATCTGCTTTGCTTAACTGATCTGAGATTATAGACATTATAACATAAGATTACACTGTAACTTAGACTTAAGGACACTGATGAGATCTTCATCCATGTAACTCAACTTTATATTTAAGTAGTAATACAGATGAGAAGAATATCTCTGCTTCCTTATAAAGGCAAGTCCTTCTGGATATATAAGAACTATTATTTCTATTTATTTTTTATCTCTTTTAGCAGACCGTGGGTTTCAAGTCCTTAAACCCAAGCCTGGCACAGTGAACCAGAACAATGCTCGCAAAGGATTAGTTCGCTCACTAAACAGAGGTTGGGAGGGTGCTCATTCTGCTTCAAGCACCGTATCAGAACACAGCAGAGCCTGTGAAATTATTCACTCCATCTTTTATTCAGTATTAAGCACTGTGATAGGACTGACATTGTCAAGTAGCTATTTCAAAGTAACCACATGAAAAGCCAAGCAGGTTATCACCAGCAGACTGCTAATGGGAAGAACTTGTGATATAAGTCACATGTAACAACTACTAAATACTCCATTTGGCAACTAAGTCATGTATTGGCAACCAACCAGCCACTTTTATCCAGGATCTGCAGCCTGAAATAAACATACCACATAGCCAATTATTATGCCTGCTCAGCAGCAACGGCAGCAAGAACAGTCTCTCCTGGGCATTGTACCCATTATCATTCATGTTTTTATTTTCCATTTTCAAACCATATATTTCTTATCTAAGGATTTTTTTAGAGCTCCACTATTCTAACAATTTATTTGTATTAAGAGATTTTTAAATGACATGGGGGAAAAAAACAATACAATTCTAAGATAAGTCCATTCAAAATATTTGTGTTCTGTACCCAGCTTTCTCAGGGAACTGTTCCAAATGTATGTTTCACAATACTTGACTCAAGCAAATTTTTTGATTACTTGATTCTTTTAGCATAAATCTGCAATGTCAATAAAAATAGCAGTGGTAGGAGAAATAGTGAAAAGGAGACAATGACAGTAAAGGTGGTAGCAAAAGAGTGTCAGAATAGCTCCAAAGGCAAAGCCAGAGCCTCTGCCGAGCCTCCCCCCGCAGAATCTCCATGCGGCCAGTTTTCCAAAGTTTACTGTGGATACAGGTTAACAGAAACAGATGTACTTTTCTCTGCCCCTCTTCCCATCCTTTTCTTCTGCACTTTCTTCCTCCCTTCTTTCATCACAGCCTTCCTCCTCCTTTTGCTTTTTTCTACCTTGAAATAGATATCTTAGAAACTCAGGTTTTAGGTCAAACAGTTAACCTTCTCCCTTATCTAAACTCACAGTGTTCCAGCTGCCACTGTACGAATTCACTGCCCCTCCACGGAAAACATCAGAACTCAAAACCATCATCGTCTTCAGTCAAAACAAAGGCTTCTTCCTTTCCATACTAGTCTTCATGTGGTTACATAACACCAGAAGCAAATACACATGCCAGCAAGGATCTGGATGGCTATAGTCAGAATGACAGTATTTACACAGACAACAGCAGCTGAGCAGACTGAATGTGGAGACAGTGTCATTATTATTTTGAATATACCCACATCTATGGATACATTTCTATACCCACACATGTACAAACACATTGTGCTTTCAAGTAAAATAATTAAGCTCACCCTTCCCATCCTGGGAAGCAGGCAAAGGAAGAGAGATTTTCTTTAAGGACATCAGCCCTGAGAAGTAGTGAAAAGCTATTTAAAGGGACACTGGGAACTGGAAATAGCCAAAGCAAGCGTGGCTGGGAGCTCCTTGAGACTGTCAAGGCTTTCTCAAATAACCAGGAAGACTAAGGAAAATGAGGGTCAGGGCTTCTACTGATGCACATGTAGGGTCTGAAAGCTGGACAAATGTAGGATGGTGTGGACTGGAAACACTTTTGAAATAACTCTCTCAAAGCTAAGACCACAGCAGGAGCATCAACGGTACCACAGGTAAGACCAACAGGTTTAGAAAAGGACACATGTTCATAGAGACACAGATGCACTACTTTATAAAAGGATGCACACAAATAACAAAGATTTTCTTTTTTTGAGACAGGGTCTTGCTTTGTAGTTCAGGCCAGCCCCAAACTCACTATGTAGCCCAGGCCAGCCTCAAATTCACAGGAATCCTCCTGCTCTGCCTCTCTAATGCTGGAACTACAGGCATGAGCCACCCCGCTTGGCATTGTTGTATGTGGTTACCGGGGATCGAACTCAGGACCTTGTGCTTGCGAGGCAGACACCAGAACCACTAAGCTAAATCTCCGTCCCAAGAAAGATTTTTAATGAAAAACAAGGTGTACAACAGTGTGAAGAATATGCTTCTTGCATAAATAAAAATATACAGATAATATATATTTGGGTAAAAATTCACAAGACATTATAACCTTTGTGGGAAGGGCTCCAAGGGGCCAGAGGTACAGAGACACTTCTGGTTTTTCATGTTTGTATATTTCCATAGTTTTCTGTTTGAGTTTTTTATCATATGGATTTTAGTATTATTTTAATGTTCACAGGGGTGATCTGGTTGGTGAGACCAGGGAGTTATTTTTGAGTATTATTTGTGTATTAAAATAATTTTGGGCTGGGGATTTAGCTGAGTGGTGCCACTGTCTGCGTTGCAAGCAAAAGGTCGTGAGTTTAATCCCCAGTACCACTAAATAAATAAATAAAATTAACAAATGAATAATTATATAACACAAATGTCTACACAAAATAAACTGTACAGATATTATTGCTTGGGATGGTTTCTCCCTCCAAAGATTCACATGCTGGACACGCAGTACTCGGTATGGTGATTCTGAGAAGTAGGAAAACCTGTGAGAGGTGGCACCTCGAGGAAGGTGGTCAGGTCATGGAAGCAGCATGCTCACAAATGCATTAATATTATTCTGCAGGCTGGTCAGCTTCACAGGACTGGATTATTTCTCCCAAGAGTATCTGCTGTACAACAGCAAGTCCGCCCCTTCCGGAGTCACTGGCTCATCTTCCCACATGCCCCTCACCTCCCACACGCTCACACTGTGTGATGCCATTTGCCATGCTGTGAGACAGCCATGATGCTGCCACAGGGAATGATGCTGACGCTGCCGTGCTCCTGGAGCTCTACAACTGTGAGCGAAATAAACTTCGTCACCATGTCATGTGCCCAGCGTCAGCAACACAAGAAACAATACAACAAACAAGTTATCAGCAATATAGACTATTCATACACTGAAACTATCGTTGCAATAAATGGGTTTAAAAACAAAAGACAGCTATTGAATTAGGGAGTGGGTGTTTCCCAAAAGGGAAAGGCATTAAGAGACAGAGGAAGGAGGATGGGAAGGAAAAGAAATGGGCAAAAAAAGGAATTAAGATGTGTTACATGCATGCATCAACTCCTCACAAGGAACGTAAACATTATGTACTGCAGACAGGTACGGATAAAAGGTCATGTTTGAATATGTTTGAATATAACAACTAAATAGAAATGATAGAAACTGATAAGGAAAAGAGAATACACAATTATATTACTTTTATAAAAAGAAAAACGTTCTTGCACTGAACAAAAAATATATAAAAGGAACATGTTAAAATGCTTCATTTAGCAATGAGCTGATTATTTTGATTTTCTTTTTTACATTTTTCTGCATATGCCAACTTAGTTTCCTTGAACATGATAAAAATCAAAAAATATTTTCAAAAAAATTATAAAATATGGAAAGAGTTCTTTAAGTGAGATTTAAACAACAAACTCTAATTTTAAAAATGAATCATTGTGGGAAGAACTGTTACTCCAAACAGAACTAAATTCTTAAAATTTATATTTTAGAAGACTAGTGAGAATGTAAGTTTTTATGTTTAGAAAACTGTATTATGGCTTTCTTGTATTCTAAAATTGTTTAAACATTTTCAATAAAAGGATTTGAGATCATTTTCTTCAAAGGGTGAAGCTGTATAACATTAAAATTGCAGTAACTAGAGAAGAAGCAAATAAAAAATCAGGATTAGGATAGGGTGCCTCAGATGTGTGAAGTATGAGGGTTTTTAAGAAATTTGGTACATTGCAAAACGCAAACCATCTTAGCAAACAGTTGATTCACTGGCATTGTGCCTCTTAGGAAGAAACCAGCTCGACGACACGGGGCTGAAGAATCACCCTGCACTTGCTACTGAAGTGAGCTACTTTTTATGGGCTGTGCTGTGCTCTTTCTCTTTCTCTTCCTTTCTCTTTCGCTTTCTCTTTCTCTCTCTCCCTCTCTCTCTCTCTTTCTCTCCCCAGCCCCACAAGGCTATCAGACACTTTTCCAAATGTGGTCCATTCAAATCCTTATTACTATTCTACAATAAATTCAGAAATTAAGAGTACTTGTACATCACTGCAATATTCCAGAAGTGATGCTAGGACTTGTCACGATGAGCAGCCTATAGGCAAATGTGGCTATTACTGAACTCAGGTTTCCCCTGAGGCAGAACTACATATATACAGTAGGATATGCACCATGACAGACTGTAAATTTTAAAAAAGAAAGAAGCTATTTAAGAAACAAGAACTTATAGGTCTTCTAATTACAATCATTCAGAAATATCATGTGCAGAATGTTAAAGTTGCTGAGCAGAAAAGCCAAAGTCCATCGCCATGCAGGGCCCACTAAACTAAAAACTGAGACACAAAGATTTAATTAACTAAAACAAAACACAACTAATAGAGGTACCTTAAAAGTATAAATTTATGATTTTGTAGTATGTAGATCAGAAGCCTAGTTAAGACATAATTGGTTTTTCAGCTTAGGGTTTCACAAAACTACTATCAAGGGGCCAGTGGAGCCAAGGTCTCATCCAGAATCTGGGGTCGCTTTTTAACTCAGTAAGTGGGTGACATCACCCAGGAGCTGTTCCTGGTGAGGCTTTGCTCAGAGCTTCTAGGACCTGTTTTTGTTAACTACATTTTCTTTTCTTTTTGCCTCTTTTTCCTTCTCTCCTCCATCTTTCTCCTCCTCCCTCTCCCTCTCTCACCCTTTCTCTTTCTTAAAATGTAACTTAAACACAGATAAAACACCTGGGGCATGTATCATGGTGAAGGTAATCCTAGAATTGTGCTTTCTTCCAATTGTCCATTTGGAATATAAATATGTTAGTCTTTTAGAGACCTTAAACAGAACATACTGTGAGGTTTTATCCAAAAGAAAAGCTCATGTGATATTTTAACACAGCATTTCTGATATAGCCCCTTTTATATAGGTAAAAATGAAATTTATATAATGCTCAGCTCATAGAAAAGCTAAGTACAGTCCTTAATCCATTTCCAGAACCGATCTCCACTCCCAAAAAACTCTATTTCCTTCATTAGGCCTGGAATAAAGGTGTAAAGCATCTGCCTTAGTGAAGTGACTGCTTAGACAGAGCCACATATACCTGTCCTCAGCCAAAAGAAAACCTCAAACCTCCAACTGATGTGGCAACGTGATGATGATTGTGACTATCACAATGATATTAGCTAATATTTATTAAATGATTTTTACAAGCCAGACACAGTACTAAATACTTTTTTAAATGTTGTCTTGAGAAAACTGAAATCTATCTGCAGTTATGAGAAATAATGCAAAGATATAATACAAATATACTTTTACTCAGTTTCCTTTAATGCTAACATCTAATTTAAATGTAAAACAATATTATGACCAGGGGATTAACATGGATCCAACCAGTATATACATTATATACAGTATATAGAGTATATACATATATATACATATATATATAATATGCACCTGAGTATACTGTGTGTTTTTATTAAATATCTTCCTGATAAAGGACTTCCAGGTTGTTCCCAATCTGGAATATTACATATTAGCTAGCACGAACATTTATGTACAGGTTTTTTCCTGTGAACGTATGCTTTTACCTCTCTGGAATAAATGCTGTCACACTGGGTCATATGAACTTTGTAATTTCATTTTTTGTGTAGAAGCTTATTGAACTATTCTCTAGAGCAGATATAATCCTCTACGTACCAACACAGCACACCAGTGTATGAATGATCTAGTTCCCTTGCATTCTTCCCAACTCTTGGTGTGACTGCAGGCTTAGTTACTTTTCTTGTTTCTGAGACAAAATATCTGATACTCAAAGTTAAAGGAAAAAAGGTTTATTTGGCTCCAATTAATGGCTCCAACAGGTGATTTGCATTTCTATTTTTTATCAGTGTTGCTCAATAGTAAGAATTTTATTGACTTCTTTCTCTCATTTTATTGAAGTCCTTCTATCGTTGCTAAATCTGCAAGTTAAATGATTTGTATTTTTATTATTTCATCCTCCTACTTTCTGTTTATTTTTTTCTTCTGTTTTACTGAAGTAGGAACTTAAAAAGTACTTATTTGAGGGCTGGGGATTTAGCTGCGTGGTTCTGGCACTTGCCTTGCAAGCGCAAGGTCCCTAGTTCCATCCAGGTAACCACAAACAACAATGCCAGGCATGGTGACTCACACCCACCAGCCATCAGTACCATATACCACAATGCCAGGTGTGGTGGCTCATGCCTGTAATCCCAGCACTCCACTTAAGAGGCAGATGCAGGAGGATTGCTCTGAGTTCGAGGCTCACCTGGGCTACATAGTAAGTTAGGGCCAGCCTGAATTATAAAGTGAGACTCTGTCTCAAAATAAATAAATAAATAAATAAAAAGGTAGTTATTTGAGAGCTTTCTTTTTTTTTTTTTTAATGTGATCATTACTTGTGATGTGTAAACTTGACTTGAATAAAATCACCCAGCAGATTAGTAAAACTCTGGGTCTGTCTGTGAATGACTGACATGTAGACTGTAACCTAAAGAACAAAGACTCACTGTGGGTATGAGTGGCATCAACAAATAGGCTTGTAGCTTGAGTGGAATAAAAAGGGAAAGAAAAAGGAAGTGTTCCTTTTCCACTTAGAGGAACTACATCTTCACCAGGGTCTTTGAACGCTTTTGTCCATCTGTTAGAGGTTTCCAGTGCAGACTCTCCAGCCTTCTAACACAGACCCTTTGTCATCCTGACACAGATACACAATGAACTCTGCAATGCATTTCCAGAACCCTGACCTTTGATGAGCACACTGACTGCCATTTTGTATTCTTCCAACTCTGATCTGTAAATGACCTCTGGAACTCTTCTGTTTCTGATTCTGTAGGCTTTTCTAGTAAATTCTTTGTATAATCATATACATATTTTGCATTAAATCTATTCCTCTGGTGTGCCCTAATACACTCAAGTAAACATTAAGTGGTAGAAATTCCTGTCTCAACACTGTGTTAGCTATATCCCACAAATTTTATGATTTCAGTTTCTTTCACATATATGTATAATCCTTCTGTGATGTTTCATCTTTGAACTATGGTTTATTTGATAGTGTGTTATATATTTTTCAAGTCTTTGTAGATTCTCTTGTTCTCTTTCTGTTACTGACTTCTGATTCTATAACATTATGGTCACAGAACATATTCTGTATGAACTAAATTCTCAAATTTGCTGAGGTTTGTTTTACAAATCACAATATAGTTTATCTTGGTCATTGTTAGTGAGTGTGCTTGGAGAAAATGTGTATTTGTCAACTGGGGGTGAAATATTTCATAAACATCAGTTAGCTCTTACTAGTAGAGAGGATTGTCCAATTCACTCATAGTTCTACTCATTTTTTTAATTCAGTTCTTGCTTGCTTTTTCAAAATTCATATAAGCAAAAGGGGCAACATCAATAAGCAGGCAGAATAGGAGCTTCCAGCGCTGACATTAAGCAGAAACATCAATCTGAACAACTATCCAGGGATAAAAATATTTTCATAAGAGATAGTGAATCTGAGTAAAAGATTACAGCACATGGGGAAAGCACAAAAATATGACAAGATTAACTGAACAAGGTGGGATACTTACATATTACCCACAGCATCTCAGAATCCAGGCCAGTGAGGATGTGTAGAGAAAACATTCTCTTAGTGGGGAAGGAAAAGAAATTGAACACCTGACTCAGGTTTAGACTCACACTGTTGAAGCCAGGTGAGTCAGGCTCACCCCTAAAGATTTAGGTTCCAGGAACATCTAATTGTTAGATCAGCACTTGAAGCCAAGAACCCAAGTCCACTGTTGTGGGCACAGCACCCATAAACTGCCTGGCAAAGAATTTATCATTTACAAACTCGGTGAGCTACCAGAAAACTTAGGCAACTAAATAAAATGAGTACAAGTACACATAAACAAAAATGAAAGTCAATAAATAAACTTAAACTACAAAAGAGAAATAAATACATACTCCAGAGCTGAGAAACATAATGACTGAAAGAAAAAAAAAAATCAAAGTTTAATGGCAGACTTGATCAAGCATAAGAATCAATGACTGAAAAGACAGATTATTTGAAAATATTTTGTGAGAGGCACAAACAAATATGAAAAGGGGTGAAGAAAACCCTTAAGTCTTTTATGACACCATCAAGTAAGCTAACATACATATTATGGGCATCCTAGAGGAAGAGGAGAAAGACGGGCTGGAAGCTTACCTAAACAAGTGACAGAAATCTTTCCAAATCTGGACAGGAAAATTAGCATTAATCCCAAAGAATCCCAGAGAGAGTAAATAGAAAGAGATCTTCGTTAAGATGCAATATAATTAAATTCGTCAAAGTCAAAGTCGAAGAGAGAATTTTGACAGCAGCAAGAGATATGCAATTCATCCCCCTTAAAGGAATTTAAGACTTCTAGTGGATTTTTCAGCAGGAACCTTGCAGGCCAGGAGAGAGTAAGAGAATTATATTTAAAGTCCTGAAAAGAATTGCCAACTAAGAAAACTAAACCTAGGAGAAAGATAATTTTCCCCAAAAAACAATTGTAGGAGATAATCATTAAATTCTGCTTACAAGAAATGCTAATAGGGGGCTTTTAAGCAGAAATGAAAGAATGCTGAAAACATAAACATATATGAAAGTATAAATTCAGAATAAATGTGGGCCAGGGATTTAGTTCAGTGGTTCCAACGTCTGTCCTGCAAATGCAAGGTCCTGCATTCGATCCCCGGAAACCACATACCACAATGCTGGGCATGATGACTTGCACTCACCAGCAATCAGTACCACACACCACAATGCTGGGTGGGGCAGCTCGTGCCAGTAATCCCAGCACTCTGGAGGCAGAGGCAGGAGGATTGCTGGAAGTTTGGGGCTTGCCTGGGCTACACAGTGAGCTCAGGACCAGCCTGAACTACATTAACGAGACGCTGCCTGTTTCTCTCTCTCTCTCTCTCTCTCTCTCTCTCTCTCCCTCTCTCTCTCTCTCTCACACACACACACACACACACACACACACATACACACTCACACAACCTCAGTATAAAGGTAAGGATATGGTCAAATTTGGAGTGCTCTTGGTACCGTAATAGTGGCATGTAAATTAATTGTCACACTAATAAATATTGAGAACAAAAGTATTAAAAATAACAGTAGACACAATATTTTATTAATGATATAATCTATAAAAAATCTGAACACTAGCATCAGTAACATAAAATGCACAAGGAAGAGACATTAAAGTCTTTGATATGTAGTCAAAGTTAGAGTATTTAAACTATTTAATTTACACTAGATTCTTCTAAGACATTTTATGCCAGGCTCCAGGTAACCACAAAGAAAAACCTCCATGCTTAATGTACAAAAGATAAAAGAATTAAAACATATCACCAGGATTAGGAATGCAGCTCAGTGGTACAGAACATCCCTACAAAAAAAGAATAATGAAAATACACCCACATACCAAGCAGCAAAAAAGATATCAAGAAAAATGGTTCTATAAAACATTTTTAAAATTAACAAAGCAGCAGTATTAAATCATCTATAAAAATTACTTTACATACAAATGAGTAAAATTCTCCAATCACAAGACAATAGATTAAAAAAATCCAACTATATGCTATCTATAAAAGGCCCACTTTATCTTCAATGACACACACAGGCTAAAAGTGAAGGGATGGAAAAAGATTTTCCCAACAAATACGAGCTGAAAGAATGCAGACATGAGTAAACTTAGAAAAACACTGATCTTAGGTCAAAAGCCATTATGAGACAGGAAAGGTCATTATATAATGAAGGTATAAAATACTAACACACTTTGTGTTAATCACCTTTTGGTTGGTGGGATGCAATCCTACCACTTCGAGGAAGAGAAGCTTATCTTGGCTCACAGTCTCAGGGAATTCAAGCTGTGATTTTCCCTGGCTATAAGATGGAAACCTATTGGTGGCAAGTGTGGTGGAACAAACCTGCGCACTTCGTGCAGGCCAGGAAGTTTATCAGGGAAACACTGCCAAAGAGGAAGGGGTGGGGGACTAAGGGCAGTACCTGGAGCTGTGCCTCCATGACCCACTCAGTCCCGGAAGTGCGCCTACTAATTCCCTCAGTGGCTCTCTAAGCCAGTCGACTTGACACACGTAAGTTTAACCGTTACATATATGTGCTGAAAAATCTCTACATCTAAAAATATTAGGCAAATATACACAATCCTGAAGAAGGAAACAGACAACACAATAACACCTAGGGGCTTCTGTATTCCACTTTTAACAGCGGAGAGGACATTTAAACAAAATCAGCAAAGAAATAGACTTGGATGAGAACATAGACCAATTCGACTTAGTAGGGGTATATACAAAACATTCTGTCCAAAAGAAGAATATACATTTATTGCAGGTCTACATGGAGTATTTTCCAAGATGGATGATATCTTGAGTCATAAAATAATTGTTACAATTTTTAAAGCCTAAAATTCTATCAAGTATGTTTTCCAACCACAATGGTATGATGCCAGAAATTAATAATAGGCATAAAACAGGAAACACACAAACATGGGCAAATAAACAACACATTCCAGAAAAGCCAATAGGTCAAGGAAGAAATCAAGATAGTATTTAAAAAATACTGAGACAAATGAAAATGAAAATCTAACATCAAAACTTAAGGGATGAAGCAAAAGTTCTAAAGGGGAAGTTTATAACAATAA
>PVIR01027178.1:12718-23265 GCA_004026965.1 Petromus typicus
AAGACTACAAAAAATAAGATAAGTCACAAATAAATACAATTATAAATGAAAGATACAACTGATAATACAGAAATACAAAAAACTATAAGAAATTTCTATGAGCAATTATATGCACAAAATAATCCAAAAGTCATAAATTCCTTGAAGTGTAAATGAACCAATGCTGAAACATGGAGAAATAGAAAATCTGTACAGACAAATGACAAGTAAGGAGAATGAATGAGTAATCAAAATCGAGCAACAAAGAAAAGCACAGGATGGAAATCTAACATCAAAACTTAAGGGATGAAGCAAAAAGTTCTAAATGCTCTCAAAACTTCCCAAAAAATTGAAGAGAAGAGAACATGGTACAGATTGAATACAGCCCCCGAATTTGTGTTGGAGACTTAATCTCTTTAATCTGATTACAATAGGTGGAATCTGATTACAGAAGGTGGAATCTTTCGGAAAGTGCTTAAGTCATAAGGATTTGGCCCTTACACATACATTAATACCCTCAGAAAAGCTTTGGTGGAGGAAGCTTTGCTTTTTTCTCTCCAACCTTCTCCCATATATAATGCTACTCCTCTGTGGACGATGCAGCATTTGATGCACAATGAGCAGTCTTGGAAGCAGAGACAAAACTCACCAGATTTATCAGGGCCTTGATCTTGGCTTTGCCACCCTCCAGAATTTTGAGACATGAATTTCTCTCATTTCCTTGCTTTATTTCTTTCTTAAATATTTCTTAAAAAGGGGACCTTCATGACACCCCTTCAATTTGTATTTCTTATTATGGGCCTGGCTCACAGTAGGCCATTAGGAAATACTCCTCCACTTAAACTAAAAAGGAGCCAGACTTTTTACACAGCGGATGAACCCTGACTCAAATTACCTAACAGTTTTCTTCAGAACAAACAACCACACCATGACACCCTGTGGAATATCTGTGATACTGCACTGTGTAAACTCTCCCAAAGACTAGATTTCAATTCAAGGGACAAACAAGCAAGAAAACTGTTTTCCAAAGTGTGTAATCAATATTTAAAAGTTCATGATGGTCTTTTCTCATCAGCAGTTTGACCCCGTGGAGAAGGCACTCTAAAATAAGAGCAACTGTTTCCCATGCTTGATGCTATCCACATTCCAGAACATTTATATGATTTCCTTTCTCTTAAAACTAATTTTAAAATGGGATCCAAACCCTTAACCAAGACAGCATGTCCCCAAATAGTATGGAATTTTGTGTAATTTTTCCTCTAGACATAAAATGAACAGGCAGCAAATTTAAAACATCCCTAAATTGCTCTGAAACGGAACATCCTGAAAATCTCCAAAGATAAAACAACAGGCAAAGTCCCAGACAACTTTTAGATAGATTCACGAGTTAAGAAGATTTAATATAGTATTGCTACAGAAAAGATCAGTAAGGTGCGCTGACCACAGTCAACATGAATCAGAGAACAGTAGGGCAGTTAAGAGGTCCACAGCCCCCTAAAATGAAAAAACTCCTAATATCTTATAAACTCATATCTGCTACAACTCCAGGTATTCAGACATGAGATTTCTTTAGTTTTCCACATAAAATCCTAAAAACCATTAAATTTTGTATGCAAAATGTTTCCATTTTTCCATATTTTGTGCTCCTCAAAATAAAAGGCAAACTACACACAAGGGAATTTACTAAATGCAATGAAAGTGCATTTACACACACGATGAATAGGAAATGTATAAGAATTTTTATAACACCAATTTTATCTAAAATTCATAGCTATGTATGTCATACAGCTTTGGGATCAAGTTCCAACCAGATATATACCTTTTGTTGTTTTCAATGTCTTTAAACAGTATCCGACATCATAAAAACCATTCTGTTTATTAAGTAGTCACTCATATCACTCAGAAATAAAAAGAATTAAAGAGGAAATAAGAGGACTAAGAGAAAAATACTTGTTAAAAGCACATGAAAGCCATTTATTAATGATTTTGGCTCTGACGAAGCTGCAACAGGTCTACTACAGATTTTTATTGATGTAGTTTCTTTTAATACCTATTCATTCATCTTCTACTCTCTCTTGTAAACAAAATTTAGTTGACAGCACGCTGCCTGCTATCTATGCTTGTTTTATTGCTAATTCCTAAATTAAAATTCAACAGTATCTAAATTTAAAATTTAAATGAGTCATCTAATTTTTGACTTTAAATAATGTATATTTTAATAATTAAAATTGCCATTAAGATCACTTAAAAATCATTAAACTTTTTTTTTGTCTGCACACTGTCAATAAACAAAGTGCTAATCTTGTCACTTTTTTGGCTACTGGCTCAGGAATGCCTCTTAAATACTCAAAGGATTAAATTAAATCTCACCTGCAGACAGGCTTTACAATTCAGCCAAAAATCTATTTCTCAAAGGAAAATTACTTTCATTAGCTTAAGTTAAAACTAAATATACTGTCCCCTGGAATTTGCAGGAAAATAGCACCATCAAAGACAACAATTTACTTCAAGAGAATTTGTTCTTCAAGACCCTGTCTGAAAGAATTTTTTAAAGGAGAATTCCTTTTGGGAAATATTTTTTTAAAGTCATGCTAACACAGCTATAAAACTGTGTCATTTGAATTACTTCAAGTTGATGTCTTTTCAATAGTTTTGACTGTGTTCTTGAGGGTTTAACCATTTTGCTTTTTCTTAAAGAATTATTTTATTTATAGACCTTAATAATTCTAAATTTGTCTATGGTCTTTTCTAAAAAATGATATAATTTCATAAGCTAAACATTTCAAACTTGTGGAAAGAATGAAAATAAGATTTCTATTTCCTTTGAGTTCAGAAATGAAATTAAAGAAGAAATTACAGCATGAGATTAAAAGAATATATATATTTGAATAGGAGATGGGGGTTGTAGGAAGGGAAAGAGAATGGAAAAAAGAATCAAAAAAGGAATATATATTTGAGAGAAATGATAGCTCTTTAGTAGTATAGAAACTATTTTCCAACTTAAAATACTCTATGCTCTTTAATTTAATTTTTAAAATACCAAATAGGGTAAAGCACTCAGATAACAGAAAATTTCCTCATAAGGACAGATAGCATTTCAGAAAGACCCCGGACTGTGTTAAGAGGCAGCAGGGACAGGATTAGGACGTGGGTCATTTTTGGAGTCCTGCATCTGTGTCCTACATAAACAAATCTTGACTCTCTTTCCCCAAATCAAATACAAACCCAGAGGAAAGACAGGGAGATGAACTACCACATTGAAAAACAGAAACATTATGTCAAAGAACGCTACATCATTATTTGAGGACAATTTATTTTGTTATTGGTTAGTATCCTTCATGCTAAATGTTCTGTCCCTTACAGTAAATGTTCCATTTCAAAAACATAGTAACATATGCTGGAAATGGAAACCACCAAAGCTATAGTTTTGTTGGCTATAAAATGTATTTTGTGGTAGGTTAGAGAGGAAATGCATACTGTTACTGAAGTTCAGTGTCTATGAATTTCACTATCAATATAACCTGTAAAAATAACTCAATTTTTTTTTTTAGAATTCTTTTTGAAAGCTGTAGTAGATAGAGATTAAAGTACATTTCACTGTCATCAGGCTATCTCTGGAATACCTCTGCTAAGATGCAAGAATTAAAGTCAAAGTTTGCAAACTCACTTTTCATTGTCATCTTAAAAACAACAAGAAGCATAAAAGAACAGCAACTTCACTTAGGTAAATAAGCACAGTTGGTCAGAAGGCCATTCTCTAGTTTATTGCTTTTTTCTCTTGGTACGGAAATTTGATTCTTCTATCAGTGTGCTTCTGATGGTCTTGGCCAGATCTCCCCTAGTTTAACCTCCTGAAGTCCAGTCGCCAAGGACCTTAAAGATGGGCAGCAATTTCCCTTTAGGTGGAAAATCTTGCCCATCACTGTGACTAAAGGTATGATGTATCTACATTTCACAAATGTTAGACATTTTGAGCTTCTTTAACTTTAACTAAAATATTTTAGAAACTAAGAAGATGAGTGGAAACGAAGGTTTTGCATGACATTATAGTCAAGGCTCTTCTCAAGAATTTTTTGAGACACGGTGAATTATTCTTTTCACTGAAACCAAGGAGAAGGTGGCCAGCAGGCCCACAGGAAAGGACTGATTAGCTGCTAAGAGGCATCAGATCCAAAAGATTGATACACCAAGAACAGTCACAGAGATCCCACAAGGTTCATCTCTTCTTATCACACACTGTGCTGTGATGAATCACACATCGGCAAAAATATAATTAAAATATAAAAATAATTCAAAAGAGGGCAGATTCCAACTTGATGGCATTATAAGAATCACGTGGATAACTGGTAATGCAGATTCTTGGGCCCTTAGACGAGATGCTGACTCAACAGGCACAGGAAGAGGTTTAGTAATCTGCATGTCTGCCTAAGGCTGCAGGTGACTTTGATCTAAGAGTTCAAAAAGTTTCTGAAACACCAAATATTTTTATATCAAACTGAGTGAAAAGTCACAGTGATTCTTCGTGTCCCCCTCAACCATCATTATCCTCCGAATACTAAAGAAATGACACGCTTCCTAACTCTCAAGTAACTGTAATTATTTTTCCAAGGTCTGAGAGTTTGAGCATTACTCGCTGATACTGAGGAGATGCCCTGGGATGTGAGGCAGGGCTTCCTCATCCCTGTGCCTTCATATATGCCTGCACTGAATAGGAGCGACTTCTACGAAAAATAAAAGACCCAGAGAGATCTCATCTCTGTCAAGGCCTTCTCCAACAGAAAGTTGTAAATTACTATGCCAAGCCTACAAATGACCTATCTTCCTTTGGAACCCACTGGAGACTACAATAAAGCAAAACCAGAGGACATAACAATTCTCACACAAATGATGGACCTGCTAAGTCCTAGAGGATGGAGCTTCAGCAGCAGTCACACAGATTCTATATAGTCTCTGCTGCTCGCGTTTCAGAAAAAAGAAACTTAAAGATCTTAAGTATAGTGACAGAAAAGAAAGACAAAACGATTATAAAAGGTTACCCTGTAGGCCTGTGATTTAAACTTTGGAGCTGAACAGAAGGGCTGAAATGGTTGAGAAAGCCTTTCATTGTCCTCCTTTCGAGGTTTAATGTCCTTCCTTCTTTCCAGCAGTAACCATCTGTATTTGAGAGGTATGATTACAGCACAGCCAGAATTGACAAAGCAAAATAATGACGCAGGCCCTAGATTCACTTGGCTAATGGAATGGAATCTGTCTTCTGCAAAGTGTCAAAAATTAAATCTCATCTGCTGCCTTGACACTGAAAAAAACATCAGCCCAGCTTCTTTTCCCAATTAAATTCAGGGTTCCTTAAACTTTCTTGGGAGACCAGTCTTGTTCTGAAATTGGATATTTAAAGAAGCAGTCTGCTTTTGTTTATGCACTTTTGTTTCCTATTAAGATCCAGAACGTGTTTGTTCTTTTATTGTCCAAGGAAGCTCCCCCATGTGTAATTTCTGAATCTCCTGGATAGATGTTTGAAGATGGCCACCACCTATGGCTCATTAGCAAATTCCTCAGATCCCTAACACAACAGATGATGTCTTTACTCGGAGGACATACTAGAGGTAAGCAGTCCAGATCCAGATGCGCCCACAGGTGCCACATCCAGGTCACCCCAAAATTCCTTGCAAAGACATGTTAAAATGCAAAGGCTGCTGGTAAGGCAGAAAGGTACCCTTCCAGAAAAAAGGAATCCGAGTTCACGTGCTAGGTAACCAGAAATTAGTTAATACATAGCATAGGCCAACTCTGATACCAAATATAGAACTTTATGTCACAGCACATCTAAGTAAGCCCTAACAATAAAATTAAGGAGGAAAACGAGAAGAATCTCTACTGTTACAGGCTGAAAACAGTACATGGTGTTACTGATAGGGCTCTGTTCCACAGCACCTGACAAACTTTCAGCCACAGTAGTTTGTTAAAAGAAAAAGATAGTTGTGAATTTTAAAAAAGAAAGCAACTTGCTATTGTCCTTTACTTTCCATGGGCTCTCCCTAGGCTTCTTCATTTCCATGGTTCGGTAATTGCTAGCAACAGAGGCCACTTGCACCCTCAAAATAAGGGGCAAGTGGCTAAATGTTTCTATAACAGCCCATCTGCGAACTCAATCAATTACAGATGTAGAACTGTACCCATAAAAAAAGAAGCAGTTTCTACACCACTGAGCCTTATGCAGTGGAATTCTCAGAAACCAATACAATAACACTACAATTCATGGGGTGCATCCCTATTTAGCCCCTCAGATGTGCTGTCTTGGTGATTTTATTTAAAACAAATTAATAAGAACAGGAAAAAAATAGAGGAGGAGATGGAGGAGGAAAGGGAAAACAGATTTAAGGATAGTCAGACAAGGAAGTGGTCTGTTTTCCACATTTATCTTAGTCTAAATATTAATCCATAAAGTCCTTCAGTGTTTTGCCTAATGCTATCCCAGTGGGTGTTTTTTTTTTTTTTTTTTAAGGTTTTTTGAGGCAGGGTCTCGCTTTGTGGTTCAGGCTGGCCCTCAGCTCAGCCTCAAACTCACATCACAGCAATCCTCCTGACTCTGCCTCCCAAGTGCTGGGATTACAGGCGTGAGCCACCACGCCCGGCACTGTGGTATGTGGTACTGGTTGCTGCTGGGGTGAGTCTCCGTGCCCAGTATTGTTATGTGGTTACCGAGGATCGAACCTGGGTCCTTGCGCTTGCAAGACAGGCGCCGGAACCACTGAGCTATATCCCCGGCCACAACGTTATCCCAGTTTTTATGAAAGACAGAGGGACAAGGGGAAACTGCATGTCAGAGTGAGGTCTCCCAGTACTAAGCATTGTGTCTGCAGACTGATTTGCTTGAGGAGTCTCTAAGTTACTAACTATGATCCCCAATCTCCCAAATAAAGAGTCATAGGCTCTGACCTAAGGGAGGGCTTGGACGCACATCTGTCAGAGTTGAAACACAGTCAACTAACCACTACTTTAATATTTATTTTTTAATGTCTAATATGTACTGGCCATATTATGCTCAGGAATGCTCTCCTACAAACATTTATGTCAAATGGGTCTGATGACAGACTATAAACCAGGGGTGGCAAGTTCATGGCACACGTGCCACCATGGGCTGCTTGTACCACTGAAAACTCTAAAATGTTCACCATCAATAGCTCCCCTGGCTCTTTCCTGCAATGTAGTCTCACTAAAGACTACACAGTTACAAGACAGAACAGGGGAAATTCTTAATTAAGGAGAGAGTTGAGAATTTTTTTTTCAATATATGCCTGCTTATACATTTTTTAAATTACTCAATATTGAACTGATACTTGTTTAAGTCTTCCTCTATGTCAAGTACCGTTGAAGACTTGGTGAAGCAGCCATTTCATATGAGTCTCTGCCCCAAGATACTTTATGTAAAATTGATGGATACAGCCAAGGAATAAGTCAATACATTCACACCAAATAGAGTAACTTCAGACAGTGATTAGTACAAAGTGCTATAATTTACATAAAGGAAGCAAGGTCAGAAAGTAGACTGTGATAGGGCTTGGAGGGGTGTTATGTGACATGGATGCCCAGGAAAATTCCTAGAGGGAGTGACATCTGAAGAGAGATGGGTAGGACGAAGAATAAACTGGGAGAGTCACAATGCAAAGGGCTGAGGCACAAGGGGAACGAGGGAACTTGAAAACAGCAAGAAGGCTTCACCCCCACAGGCTAACAGAAATGACATCCCCGGTCACCTCTATTCTCTGGTCACTTCTATTCTCCAACAAGGTGTGCTGAAATCTCTGCAAAAGCTGAGGCATCCCCTCCCATCCTTTCTTTATTCAACAGTTCATTTATCAAGTAAGTACTGGGGATAACTCTTGCCAGAGGGTTCTGTAGTTAAATGATGTATAAAGAATCACTCCCAACCATGGCACTCCTGGCCTACAGATCAATTCAACAAAAGCAAATCAGAAAAGAAACCACAGATAAAGGAAAAGACTAGAAACCCAAACAGAACTTTTCCCTCAAATCAGTGAATGCCAAGATAAACTCAGTACTGAACTGAGTAACTCACTAGGGGTCAATCCTAAATCCTCTGGAAGAAAATGGAAAATAAGCATGTTCTTGAATGTTAAGAGAGGCTGGGGTTCTATTTCTAGGAGGTCTACAAAATTTGAATTAAAGTGGAGTCGGAGAGAGGGGAAGTATCTTCAGCAACAAGATATTCTGTGATGCTGAAAACTGGGAGACTTCCTGCACTCAGGAGTCTCGTCTTTGTGACAGTGTAAGTCGGTCCAGGAGAAGATGGACTTCTGCTAAAGAGCCAAACATAAAGCAATTCATTTAAACAGTCTAAGCCTCTCTATCCTAACCTGTATAATTGGGATGATTCTAATGCTTTCCTGGCCATATTTATTCATTCAAAAGACAGTGGTTTAGTGCCAGACACTGCTTAGGCATGTGACAATAACCGTAAATAAAACAGCTTCTGATTTCAAGAAGTTTCATGTCTAAATGGAGAAGAAATAACAAGGGAGTATGACATCATCTGATGTTACAGACAAACATAGAGCTTTCATGACACTTAGGAAGGAGTCCTTGCTTCATCCCTCTGGGATCAGGAAAGCTGTCCTGTAGAAAGTGACAACTATGCTGAGACCTAAGGAATCCACAGGAGTTGGCCAGATAGGAAAGGAAATGTGGACAATGTTCCACTCTGAGAGAGGAAAGCATGTTAAAGACCGCAGGCGAGAAAGAGCAATATAGTCTGTTTGAGGACTAGTGGTAGCTATGAATGTCTATGGGAGAAAGTAAAGGTCAGCAGAGGTATAATGGTGTTGGGAACATACATGTGGCCTGGATAACACAAGTTAGGTGTGAGAAAGCTAAGGATCTTAATTCCCAGGACACAGGAAGCCTTTAACATCTTAACCAAGGGGACAGCAGGATTCAATGTACGTCTGAAAATAGTTAGGGCTACCGCAGGGAAGTAGGAATAGCACTAATGGCAAGCAGGAAGCCCCCAGGAAGTGCAGGCAAGAAAGTGTACACAACGTGACTGGCCAGTTCTCCTCCTTTTATTAATAAGTATATGTTTGTAATACATATAAAACACACTCACTGTGGGCCATGTGTACATATAGGCATCACGTCTTGATCTGTTTTACTTCCCCTTCCTCTGTGCTCCTTCTGCCTAACTCCATCCTCAGGACGTCTTCTGGTGTAGACACAGTCTATCTCTCTTTTTTCTATCATCTTCTATTTATTTCTTAAAATTATGTATTTGTAGGGTTTTTTATATAAGAAGAAAACATATTTAACCATCTTTGCATAATTTATTTCATTTACATTACGGTCTCAAGGTGTGCTTTTTTTCTCACAAAGGACTCAAATTTGTCCTTCTTTATGGCTGAATAGCACTCTACTGTGTACATACACCACATTTTATTTATTCACCTGTTTGTTGATGGGCATATAGGCTACTTCCAAGATTTAGCTATTATACATTATACTGCTATGTATGTATGTACGAGGATGTTTTCAACTCTTTTGGGATGATATGTAGACCACGTACAGCTGGGTCAAATAGAATCACTTTTTAATTTTTTAAGAATTTCTGTATTGGGCCGGGGAGTTAGCTCAGTGGTTCCGGCGCCTGTCTTGCAAGCGCAAGGGCCCGGGTTCGATTCCCTGGTAACCACATAACAATACTGGGTGTGGAGACCCACACCCAGCAGCAACCAGTACCACATACCACAGTGCCGGGCGTGGTGGCTCATGCCTGTAATCCCAGCACTCGGGAGGCAGAGGCAGGATTGTGATGTGAGTTTGAGGGTGAGCTCAGGGCCAGCCTGAACCACAAAGCGAGACCCTGTCTCCAAAAACCTAAAAAAATTAAAAAAAAAAAAAAAAGAATTTCTGTATTGATTTCTATGAAAAATTGAACTCATTTACGTTCCTACCAATAATGTAGAAAAACTTCCTTTTTCCTCCAAAATCTTGCCAGAATTTATTTTTTGAGTTCTTGACAATAGTCATCTTTCTGGAATAAGATGGAATCTTGGTGTTGTCTTGATGTGCACTTCTCTACTAGCCAGAGATACAGAACACTTTTACATATACTCACTGGCTATTTGTGAACTTGTTCTTTTGAATAATGTCTATTCATTTCACCTGTCTATTTCTGACTGGGTATTTATTAGGAGGGATCTAATTTTTTTACTTTTTTATATCTTTTAAATATTACACACAGCACTAACAGGTCACTGGAAAAACAACTGCAGTTCACCCACGTAATAGTGATAAAAAACGATGATCTGCTAATACGATGACACAAATGAAACTCAGATGCATAATTCCCAGTGAAAGAACCTCAACTCAAAAAGTTACATGTGTACAGTTCTTTTACATGATAGTCTATGAAAAGGAAAATCTGGGGACAAAGCAATAGATCACCTAGGGGAGCTTAGTTGCCTACAAAGTAATTCTGCAGGATAATAAAAATGTGTATCTCAATTGTTATGGTGGTACATTTTTTAAATATATAGATTATATGTCCAAAAGGT